>QTSX02005065.1:0-306377 GCA_014839935.2 Entomophthora muscae | reverse complement strand
CTCAGATTTAAGCAAACTCCAAGTTGGGTGGGTTTCAGATAGCAAATAATTTAAGCATTTTTGGTGAACTGGCAAAATTTAAACAAAAAGTATCACTAACACAAGATTCAAAATTATATCAAATAGCAAGCAGCGTAGTTCAAACTACAAGCAAAATGATTTGGTACAACAATTGAAATAAACCGGATTGTTCCAGAATATATTATAATCCTATCAGGATTCAGATGAGGCACTCCAGAAGAGCTAAAATGAAATGAAAATAGAGCAAACTAGAAGCAAAATTTCACAAATACAAAAAATAAAGTTATGCAATATGTGTCGTATTTGTATCTAAAAAAGAAAAAGAAAATTCTAGCAGCCAATCAACAGCTATCCAATTTATTAACAGAGGCATTTGATTGATTTGCAAAGCTCTTTATTTTCGTAGAATAAATTTAGGAACAATATGAATTGGGACCTATGATTACAATAAAATTCAGACAATAAAATTTGAAACTTTCTTTTTGGTGATTTTTATTGCCTTTTATTTTAAAATAGTTTTTGTTAACAATAAATTTTTTGACAGCCTCAGAAAACAAGCCAGCAGCCAAGAAAGTTTCAGAGGAGGTGTGGCTCAGTATGTGGAGGTCCCTGTTTACACCCAGATCTTTGATATGGGTAACAAGGAAGCAACCTGTACCTGACTTCTGACCCATATGAGGTTGGCTTGGTTCATATTCACCAAGAGTCTAGCTCTGCTTTTTCCCTTTCCCTGACCCCACACCAGTCAACAAGCCAATCATATTGGCAACCCTGGGTTGGAAAACCTGCCCTCAAATAGCCAACTTTCTCCCTCTTTATCCAATCAGGCTACAGTGTCTGTGGCCTATCACCTCAAGTGCTGAATTATGTCACAGTAGGTTTCATCATGCCGGGAATTATTTGGCCAAGTAAAAAGGCTTGAAAAGTCCACAACCCTTTAACAAAATTGACTGAATTAACGGATTTAAATCAAATGGTTGATTGAAAATGGGTTACAGCTGCTCCATTTTGCCAGCTGAAACTGATTCCTTCTTGCAAATTGACATTGATAAATCAACATAATTTGAGGATTACCAGATACAAGCTTGTTAATCAGCATGGTTTTCAGAAATTGGTCACCCAAGGGTTCTTTGCCACTTGGATCAGATACTTACTTGATGATGTAAAAGGAATAGGAGCCCAGGATCCAGGTGGTATTGCTTAGTCAATTTTTGATATATATTAAATAATTTTCACTGTTTCAACTCTAAGAGTTGAGTACTCCCAAAAATTTACTCAATAAAAATCAAATATCCCTTGGTATAATTTACTTTTGAAAATGCATCCTGTAGTTGGATTGTTGCGCTACATTCCCTACAATCTTATTCTAAGGGGGATCATTACTGGAAGATGGGGCCCTGCAGTTGGAACTTTGTTGTTGGCACCTCCCAATGTTAATTCAATGCCTGCCAATCTTGGAGTGGTTCCCCCTGTCTTTAAAAATGAAAATTGTGTTGCATCCAAATGTCCTGAATTTTATTCCAAAGATTCTCTGATGCTTTCACAGGCTATTTATCTTGAGCTATTTTGGTTAGGATTAATTATTTTACTTAATCCTAGTATCTTATTTGGAAATTTTACAAAACATTATTTGAAGCTGCATTGGTGGTTAATCATTAACTTTGTGTGAATTTGGGTGATAATTCCCCACCACTTGGAGACAGATTCTTACTATCCCACAATTTCTGTCACAAATTATTGCTGCTTTCAAGTATATACTTCTGTAAAGTATAGTAACCAATATAAAGGGGAAAATTAAAAAGAGAATGATACTTTATTTGATATGGATATAAGGTATTATATAGTATCATGGGAAACCACATGTTGTTCATGTACGTCATGATGGACATGGGGCCTATCTGAGTAGAGTTCCTCTTAAGTCACAAGGCTTACTCAAGTTTTTTTCTGCTTAGGATCTGGATTGTGTGATCCCCGTAATAAATGGTCAAATAATAGTGGTGCCACCAGCTTAATGATTAGTTGGGAAACCATTCAGTGAATCATTTGGTGAGTCACTCAAGGTGTTAATTACCCAAGAGGGAGTAATCAAAGATGTGTGACATCTTCCCCTGGGGTGCTGGAAGGTGGAACCTTAGGAATTTTCTTGGGAGAGTCAGGGATGTGTGATTGGTACTGATCCAGTTTGGCGTTGGGGACAGGGAGTCCGGAGTTGCGTTGGGCTGTTCTTGCTTTGCACAGGCGGAGTTGGCCATGGTTCATATGTTTGAGTTTAAATCTTTTGCAAATCCCTTTGATGGGGTAGGTGATATTTGGTTTGACTTCCATGACAATGCCTGGTACTCATAATCCTGGATCAATCTTGTGTATGCATTGGTTAACAACCCAGATTTTGTCCCCAACTTGAAAGTGTTCTTGTTGTAGTGAGATTACTTCTCTCTCAACCCTTTCTTTTTCCTTGTCCTCTTGGTTCTTCCTGGCGCGCTGTACGTCAGGGCCACTATTTTCTGGTATCTTCTTTGGTAGAGGTAATTGTGGTCCTGTGGTTGTACTAACAAGGGCGGTGTTTTGCCCGTATTGCAATTGACTCAAGTTCTACATACCATGAGTGCTGTTGGCAGCATGTCAACCCAGGCTTTTGGATTATTAGCAGATAAATTACTGAGGGCTTCTACTAGGGAGCTGTTTAGTTTTTCTACTCATCCATTTGCTTGGTGGTGGTATGGGCTGGTTGTGATGTGCTTTACTACGTTTTTGGTGAGATAGACGTTGCTGTTGGAGGTGTTAAGTTTGGTGCCTCTGTCTGTGATCAGGAGGTTGGGGTTTCCAAACTTGGCTATGATCTCTTTCCCAATAAAATGTCTCACATCATTGCCTTTGTGTTCCTTTTTTAGCTTGTGCCACAGGTCACCTGGTTGCATGATTGATAGCTGCTATGATGTACTTTTTGCCTTTGTTATTGCCAGGAATAGGTCCCACAATATCCAGCAACCACACCTTAAAGGAGTTTGTGATTGACACTGGTAGTAAGAAATTTTGGCGGCTTTTGGATTAGGCGTACTTCTCACAGACTTTGCATTGCTTCAGTACTTCCTAGATATCATCCAGCATGTTGGGTCACTACTAGTGCGTCTTGAAATGTTTATGCAAGTTCCTACTACAGGTGTGCCCCAGGTCTTGGCAATATTGAAGTATTGTGTAAATATTTTGTGTTGATGGGACGTAAGGTACAGTTTCATCATTTGGAAGGATTCAGTGCAATGTGCCATATACGTTTTTGAACAGATGTTTGTTCTTAAGGACTTTCTCTTGGATGCCCACTGGGGTGCCAGGTGGGAACCCTTCTTGGAGATTCCCAGTGATTAACATGGGCCAATCAGGGTTCCCATTAGCTCATAATACATTTTTACTGTATAGCCTTGATAGGGTATCTGTGGTAAGCGTTTCTTTTCCTGGATTATACTCAATCTGCATTGGGTATCTCTGTATGAGACTCATGCACTTGGCCTGTCTTCTTGATAAGTGCTGTTGTATTTTAGAGAATATCATCAATTTATGGTCAGTGAGGACTTTGAACGTTTGGGCGCCTTCTAGGTAGCATTGCCATTTCATGAGGCAGTGCACAATGGCTACCAATTTCTTGTTGTGTATGGGGTATCTTTGTTTGCCATCAGATAGTTTCCTTGACTTGTAAGCCACCAGGAGAAAGTCTTTTTCTGCCTTTTGGATACAGAGTACCCCTCCTATGGCATAGTCAGTTGCATTAGTTTCCAACTCATATATTCCTTTGCAATTTGGATATTGGAGGATAGGGGCAGTGACAATAAGTTCTTTTAGTTGGAGAAAGAGTTAGTCTCATAGTGGTGTCCAGAAAAACTTGGTTGTTTTGCCTGTAATGGCTGACAGGGGGGCTGTCAGGGCTCCCCAGTCAGGGATGAATCTTCTAATGTAGGCTAATATGCCTAGAAAGGTACAGAGTTCACTATTGTTTCTTGGAGCTGGCATTTTTGTTATGGCACATATTTTCTCTGAGTCTGGTTTGATTAAGCCCTTGCTGGTAATGTGACCAAGGAATGGAAGTTCAGGAAAGAAGAAGTCACATTTTGACAGTTTGGAAATGAGTTGGTTTTCTTGGAGGGTGCAGGGGACCAGGCGGACATCTTCCTAGTGTTATTTTAAGGTTAGGCTGTAGATAATGATGTTGTCCAGGTAGATGATTGTGCGTTCTCCAATGTGTTCCTTGAAAACCTCATTCATGAAAATCACAAAGGTGCTGGGGGTGTTTGTTATTCCAAAGTTGAGGACAACTTATTCAAAGGATCTATACTTGGTTCTAAATGTGGTCTTTGGGATGTCTTCAGGCTTTACGCAAATTTGGAGGTAGTGTTGTAACTGTGCTGTTTTAGCAGAGTTACATGGGGAAAAATATTTAGAAGCTAGATAATAATCTTTATTGGAAGACAGTGATTATATAGTTCATGTGAATCAATGGATAGCAGGAACATGATTGGTGATCACACGGCTGGATGAAAGAAGGGGGTGGCTTGATCCTGATAATGATTCAAGCGCCAAATCAAGGTATCCACTGTAAAGGATCATCATCTGTTCATGTTGTTGGATTTGGTAATTTGAGTTGAATTCCTAGCCTGGCTTTGGGTGACCAGATAATTAGATTGCAGGTCACAAACCCGCTTGGTTGGAACCTTGCTGGCGGGTTGAGCCTGCAGTTTCAACAGTAGCCTGCTGTCAAATTAATTTTTGTGAAGATTTAGGACCCCCCCAGGGTGTCAAAAAGGTCATTGATCAGGGTCAGGGGATACCTTTTCTTAATTGTGACCTTGTTGAGCACTCTATAGTCTGTGACAAGGCAGAGTCCTCTGTCTTTCTTTGCTATGAAGAAGACAGCAGCACCAAAAGGTGATTTTGAAGGTTGGATTAGGCTTTTCCCAAGGGCTTTGTTCAGATAGGCTTTTAGGGCATTGTCTTCTTGGGGTGTGAGTCAATAGATAGGAAGTGCCTTTGGTAAACTTCCCTTGAGGTTGATTTTGTGTTGGATGCCACGGTTGGGTGGTAAGCCTGGTAAGGCTTCCTAGAAGACAGAGGGGAACTCACTGACTAGTTGGTCTCGGATGTAGTCCTTCTCATGTTTGGTTTCTGTATTTTTAAAGTGGATAATCTTGTACGTGCAGGTGTTCTAATTGATTTTACTAGGGTCTATTTCCTCTTCTGTTTCCATAAGCTTTAAAAACATGTGGTCTCTCATAAGCAGTCAAGATGAGTTGGGTAAACATGGTGGTGTACTTTGCCTTGTTGAATGGTGAGGGTAGCACTATCCCAGTCAATATGCAGTTTGGTCTTTAGCATCCAATCTAGGCCAAGTATAACATCATATTTGGGGATTAGTATGATAGGTCCACTAAGTGTAGTCTGAATGTCTTCAATTTAGGCGCGGAAAGATTTTGCTTCCTTGGTGACTGGTGTACTTCTGTTATCTGCCATGTCAACTCTCTTGATGTTGCTTTGGATTGTGGGTAGTTTCATGAGGTTGGAAAATTTTTGTCAACAAGGAATTGATCTGCTCCAGTGTCAAATAGTGCTATGCCTTGGTATATGCAAAAACAGGAAGGATAAGTGATGAGTTTATTTCCAGTTTGGTTGGCAAACAGTAGAGGATTGCTGGAGGGTACTTGGATCATGATAATTGAGTCCACGTCTTGGTCCCTGTACAAGTCTTGTGAATTGGGGGAGGGTGGCTTGCCTAAGCACTCCCCTAAGCTTTTCCTCCTTGTTGGTATCTTCAGTGCTTGCCTGGTTGGCTTGTGCAGTGCAATTCCTGTTTTGAGGATGGGTGTTGTTGGCTCAGTTGTTTTGCTTATTAGGTTGAGGATGCTTCTTTGCTGTGGGGCTCTTCTTCTGTTTGTTTGTTGCATGTAGATAATCAGATTTCTGAGCTGCACACTTTTCTTCCAAGAACACATCTTTGATGTTCTTGCAGCGGGTCATGTCAAAATGACGTCTAATGTGTGTGGGGAGGCCATTGTAAAAGTCCAATTGTGATCCAGGCTTGTCAAAGTCAATGATGTTGGGAGCACGGTCATGTAAGCCTTCATACACAGCAATGTAGTCCTCAATTGTTCTTGTCATTTTAAAGGTTCTGAGTTCTGTCATGATCACCATGTTGGAGTCCTTCATGGCAAATCTTTTGAGGAATGTGGCTTTGAATACCTCCCAGTTTTCTTTTTGATTGGGGTGTTGATTGAGCCATTCACTTAAAAAGCGTGAAGCAGTTCCTGTGACACATAGGGCAACTTTGCTGGTCCAGAGTCTATGGGGGTAGTCCACTTGTGTGAATTTGCTTTGGGCGCTGTTAATCTAGAGGTTGGCGTTTTCCTGGTGTAGTCCTGTGAAAGCCCCAAATTCTGCTGAGTGTAGGCGTTAGAAGACAATACTGGGTATCTTGGGCATCTGCAGGCTTGCAGAAGTTGTAGGCGGGTTCAGGAGTCTACGGGTGTGGAGAAGGTTGTAATGTTTGGTGAGGACAAGGAAATTGTTGTATATGGTGAAATTTGTGGGGATGTCTTGTCCCTCTTTGTAGTCTCTCTAACCTGCAGGGAGGTTCATTTGTTGGATCCTTTTCTTAGGAGGAATTTTTCCTTAAAGTTGCGTAGGTGTGGATAACCTACCTGTGCTACCACTGTCAAGTACATGCTTCTGGGAAGTATAGTAAACAAGATAAAGGGGGAAATTAAGAAGAGAATAATACTTTTTTATATGGATATAAGGTATTATCTAGTATCATGAGAAGCCACATATTGTCCATGTACGTCATGATAATTATGGGGCTTATCTGAGTAATGCTCCTCTTAAGTCACAAGACCTACTAAAGTTGTGTTCTGCCTATGATCTGTATTGTGTGATCCCCATAATAGATGGTCAAATGATAGTGGTGCCACCAACTTAATGATTAGTCAGTGAGCCATTTAGTGACTCATTTGGTGAACTACTCAGGGTGTTAGTTCCACAAGAGAAAGTAATCAAAGATGTTACAACACTGCCCAGATTTCCCAGAAAATTGTGACACTCAACCAACATGACCTTAACTGGGACTAAATTATCAACTAATTGAAATTTGCTAAAGCCACTGCAATGTAAGAATTTAACAGCTTCATAAACAAGGAGAATGTAATTAGGATGGCCAAGAAGAAGAAAAAGGAACCCAAATCCCTGATAAACAAAGCATATTCAATTATACTTGATCTCCTGCTGAAGGATCTTAAGCTTCCCCTGACCCAAGTCTAGAATCAGCTTGTTTTCTATGGCATATGGGTTTTGGACAGTATGGTGCAGCTCTGGATGTATGAAAAAGTGGCCTCAGTCTTGATGTTGACTAATTTCAGCAGGGACTAATGGAATTTATCAAGGATTCCCTATATGCTCCTGCCATAGTATTCACCATCACCTGATTCTTGACCAGCTTGTCAATGATGTCATTTTTATCTCATACTACAAATTACCCATTGCTTTTGAAAACTTTGGGGAACAAGGAAAATCAAATAAGACCAAAGTAAGGAGTAAAATCAAAAAGAGGACTTTCATTGGTGCATTTCTGGATCTTTTGGCCAAGGGCTCTGTCAGAAATTGCATCATTAATGCTATTTTGATATGGCCTTTGAATAGTGATATGTGTGAAGATTTGGTTGGTTTTGCTTTCAACTTTGGATATTCTTTGCCTTTCATAAATGGGTCTGTACCAATCTCCACCCGTTCCATAATACCATACCTGCCCTTGTCTGATCCTGGTATGACCTCACCTCAACGTGACCCCCTCTGTCACTCTGTCTACCTAATGAGTGATCATTGACTCTTGTCTACTATTTAAGTAGAATTGTTTCTCCTAATAAAGACAAGATTATCCACATTTGCATTGGCTTTAATATTCTTCAAGACTTTTCCTTTCCTTTTTTCCAAAAGAAATTTATCATCTTTTATTCCAGTAAATTAAGGTATATGCCCTTAATTTTGCCCTGAAGGCTAACCCAAGGCTAGCTTTGAACCTCAAATCTTTTGTTATAAAGATTTCCCGCGTGTTCTCCTGGATGTTGTTCCTAGGAGCTAAACACAACAGGCTCCAACTATTATCTGACAAACCCTGACAATGTCAATGGTTGTGAGAATAACCAGATCCTCAGTAGATTAATTGACTCCTGGGACAGCTTGAATTCCTCCTATTGTGATTTCTTGAGTCACCAGATGAAAAGAAATTCTAAGGCCATCAGGCCTAGATTTATCCAGCCAGCCACACAGATATCCATCTAGACAATTTCATTCCCTATAAGATTAAATGTATTGTCCAGAAGCAGCTCCCTCAGTCCTTGAATGATATATGTCTTGGCGTCCAAGGCCTCACTTCTCTCTTTGGTTGACAGACAGGAGTGACATGTTTGCCCAACTTGTTTTCCATGTGAATAAGGACAGCCAACTACATATGAACAAGCACCTCTCATCCTGAGTCACAGCTGCATATTGAAAAATTAAACCAATTACAGAAAAGAAATATAATGGGCCTTTTCTGTTGGCCTTTGCACAAAATCCACTTTGTTTACCCCCTGCCACAACCAACCCTCACATGTCAGCCCCACACACCCAATCCCAGGCCCAGACCTCCCAACCCAGTTCTGTAACTGAAATTGAATTCCTGCTCACTAACATATCTCACATTATACAGGGGGCGCTCATAGAGACATCCCATGACATATCTGACAACATTGGATACCCTGTTACTAATGTCAAATTACGGGCAATATCTCCTAAATAGGAGCACTGAAAATCCAATAGCTGATCATAAAATAAAGATATTTGTAACTTAAACCCTATTTGGATTTAGCCACAGTACCATACCCCTGGTGGACTTGTGGCTTCCTAGTATAGTATATTAAAAACACTATTCCTAAATAAACATCATCATTATATTTTATTCTTTGTCCTTTCTATTGGACTTTTGTCTTTCCCAATCCAATTTTGAACTATAATTGGTTCAGTTGCAACACCAGCAACACCTATAATCCTTCTTTCTCATGTTATTCTGGTTCATCTGCACCTTGCTTTAAATTGAATTGCTTATTAGAATAGTCAAGGCAATCAATGGATTTAATCCTGATGTCAAGGCTATTCAAGATGTGCACTCAGAGTTGTTAGGTCCAACAGGATTGTTGGTTCAATTGTAATGTGGATGTTGAAGTGTTTTTCCAAACTATTACATCCAATTGGATTGGGTTTGGGAACTGCTAGCCATTGCCATAACAGGTAGCTTCAACTGCAGTTTATCTCTGGTACATTACACATCCTCTTCCTCCTGTTGGGTTGTATATATCAGCTTGAATGGGCAGAAATGTGGATGCAAGAGCCCAGTGGATCCCTGAAGATTGTGTAATAACTCAATGAAGTTGCAGGTGCGAATAAAACCTCTGCAGTAATTGTAAAGCTTAACTAGTAATAAGTTTCCTTATTTTCCCATTAAAAGACATACTTTTACTCACTTGACTTATATTAGTCACCTTAGTTGTTATCTTAGTACTAAAAGGCAAAGACTTAAGAGTTAAAAGACTTGTATTAATTCATTTATAGGCCTTTACAGCTATAATCTATAAGCTAGCAAGACAGATGTTGATACCAATACAGTCCCCAAGACCAAAAACAATATTTGATGCCCACTCCTAAATAAATCCTACTGAAAACACCAAACCTATAGGGTATCTCCTTATTTGGTCCTGTTTCAGCCCTTTGAGGGAATGGTCCTTTATCTTCCCCCACTTTGGCCCATTTACAAAGCATCCTTCAGAAGACTCCTGAAACTACCTTCTCAGAGATCACCAACCAGGATGTTACTTCACAAGGCCCCACAAGAGTTGCCTAAACTTATCCAGTTCATGGGGAATTTGCAAAGACCTCTAACCATTCAGTACTACCAAACTATGAATGTGGCTATACCTAACCCAGTAAATACCAGCATCATACCTTCCTCTCAAACCTTGGAGCTCACTATCCAAGGTATGGACAACAGAGCAGTAAAAGATGGGAAAACATTTCTTTCTTTTCAAACCTTCCTGCCTATGGACCATCTATTAGAGAAAGTTTTCAGACCCTAAGTCACATAACCCCCAACCAACTAAAGAAGGACATGAAGACCGTGGACCAGATGAAGAAGTACTTAAACTATTTTTTACATCCTGCCATCTGTCATAACAGAGTCCATCTGGCCCACCAAGAAAATTTTCTTCTGCATCAAGGACAACTGATTGCAGAATAGAAGACTTTTCTGCAGACTCTGTGTTCTGATCTAAGTGCAAACTTTGGGTTAGTTAAACAACAGAATGTAGAGCTATTTAAGAGCCAGATGTTTTCTGCCCATTTTACAGAGAACATGAAGCAGTCTTTTCATAACTACATCCCTCAGATGGTTCAGCAGATCCTGATCAAATATGGTCTAAATACCCACTGGATCTCAGTAGTTACCACCAACGTTAAGGGCTCCAGGGACCTCTTCCAGGCTATCATCCAAGAATTGGAAAGACATAGTACTGGCCCATTACCATAAGAGTCCAACAGTAACAACCTCAGAATGCTTCACAAGGAACTTATGAAACTGATATAACTCTTTGGGCACTTCTTTTATTTGGAAAATGATTTTAAAGAACTTCAACAAGACAATACTTTCTTGTACAGAGTCATCTACAACTTACAGGCACAGCTAGCTGAAGGACTTAAGGACATTAAGGACATCTTTGTGAAATCTATCTATGAAAAACAGAGACATTTTTCCTTTGAAAAAATCAATAAGACTCTCTTTGAGACTACTTGACAATGTATTCAAAGCTTAGAAAAAAATCAGATGGGTTGGGAAAAAAGAACCAATTAATCATAGAAGAGCTCAAGGATACTAGAGTCACTCTGTACACCCTCCAGGATCAGATCTACCTTATACTGCCCATTTCTCTTCTTTCCCTAATAATTTCAGGAAGCCAGGCATAGGTAGAGGCATTGGTTGACTCGGGAAAGAGTACAGCCGGGCCAGTGGGTAATGCCCACCATAGGATGGGTGCTAACTTGATAATATAGGATACAGATCACCCAAGCAGGGACTAGGGCCTGTAGTTGGGCACCATAGTATCTACCATTCCCGTCAGAGTAATGTAGAGTACTCCAAACGGTTGAGTAGACGTTGTCTCAGCAGCAGTTGGGGTTCCATTGGGCGGTCAGGTCATGGGGTTAAGGGAAGAGTCATGGGGACAAAGTAGGCAGGCAGGTAATTGTACTTGTCTTTTAACAATCTTGGAGGCCTCTCATACCACTTTCCTTCACGTCCTATGTATTCAGTTTCTCTAGTCCTTGCCAAGGAATCAGCAATGAGGATGGTCTCCAAGTTGTACTCTGCGTAGGCAGGGTTGGGCAGGTATTTGGTAAAATGCACAGGTCCAAAAGGGGCTCCTGGGGGACAGTATAGTGCCTGGGGAGGGTCAGCAGGTTGGTCTCTGGAGGGGGCAATTTCCTGATGATCTACTTGGCTGGAGTTAAGATGAAAGATCACTAAGACTAGATAAGGTAGGATTTGTTCAAACCAAAGGTTCATAAAACTTTATTATCAAAAATGACAATGGGGTCATCCCCATTCCGCCAGTGTTCTTATACCAGAGGTTTGTTTCTTTACTTTTTGTGGGATTCAGGTCTAAGACAGTTCACTGGCAGGGCTTGGCCTTGGCTTCTGTTTTTTTGTGTGGCAGATCCTAGTTGTGCTTGCTCTAATGAACAGAGATGACAATGCTTTGTTCCACTGCTACTGTTCACCACATCACCTGAGCAGTCAAATTGCATCACCCATTCTGGACTGGAGGATGGCATTAGCGGGTGATCATTGTTGGGAAAGGCAGTAGGCCTTGTTGTAACCTCCTTTAGGCAAGCTACAACTTCAGCATAGGTCTGGGTCTTTGGTGGCACGTGGTTAATAGCAATCTGATGTCAATTTGGGGAATCCTCTTTAAGAGTCTGGTGGGTCTCAGAGTAATTCAACAACTTGGGTCTGCAACTTAGCAAGTTGGTGGGTTTCTGACCATTTTTTGTGACTCAAGTAGCCTTTGGAGGTTTGGGGTTTGATTCCAGGGTTTCCAAGGTTGATTTTGAACCTTCAGTCTTGACACTTGGCAGGTTGGCAGGTTTCTGTTCCTCCTGGCTGGGGCAAGATATCTCTGGTGGTCCAGGGTTTGACCCAACTGGCAGTCTGACTGGCTCCCGTCTATCCTGGTTGTGACAAGGCTTTTTCTGAGACCCAGGATTCAATTCCCATGTTTTAAATACCAGTATTGAAATGACATTCATGACACCTAAGGAAATAGTATTAATTTTGAGGAGCCCAGATTTCTGAGCAGGCTTTCCCTGAGAAGTCAGGATCACTTCTCTTACAATGAGTCCTATCACAGTTATAATGAGGACAATAATACCCAAAGAAGTGTTCCTAGGAATATCACAATAACTGAATCTGTATTGGAAAGCAGTGATGACCCCTTAGTCACACCTGAACAGAATAGACTGCATGAATATCAAGCTGCCTCAGAATCCAGATACTGTCATTGCAGTTTTCATAATACCTGGTATTACCTGTCCTAATTGCAAAGCTCAAAAATCAGGCAAACCATTAACTGAGTTAACCAAGTTGACATATTTAAGCCAAACTGTTGATCAAAAATGGGTCACTTTCACCCAAGTTTGTCAGCTTAATTTGATCACCCTGTGCAAGTTGATACTGATAAATAGACGTAATCTGAGAGTCACACAATACAACTCATTTATCAGAACAATTGACAGAAATTAATCACTCAAGGGTTTTTGCGTACTGGACAAGGTACTCTTTAAATGACGTAGACAGAATAGGAGCCATGGATCCAGGTGGCATTGCTTAGTCAAAATTAGGTACATATTAGAAATTTTTCACTTTTCAACTCTTAAGAGTTGAATCCTTCATAAAAATAGCCTGTAACCCTTTTATTCTCCTGGTCTAACTTTATTTTAACAATGCATCCAGTAGTCAGTCTACTCTGCTACATCCTGTATAACTTGATCTTAAGTCAAATTATTACAGGAAGATGGGCCCTGTCTTGGGTACTTTGTTGCTGGCGCCTCCTAATGTTACTCCAATGCTCTAGAATCTTGGTGGCTTTCCTGCCAAATCTGAAACTGAGACAGTTACCCCTTCTCAATATCCAGAGTTCTATGCTGAAGACACTTTAGTCCTTTCATAGTCTATATATCTAGGACTCTTTTGGTTGGGTTTAATCATTTTTTTGAACCCCAGTGCATCTTTTGAAAAATTTACTAAACAGTATTTGAAGCTTTGGTGGTGGTTAATCATCAACTCTATGTGGATTTGGGTGGTTATTCCCCACCACACGGAGACATCTTCTTACTATTTGTCAATTTCTGTCACAGATACCAGGCTTCCCGTGGCAATCTTCTCCTGTAAGACTGTCTTTCAATACCAGAAATGTGATCCCTAACTATAAGCCTGTCAACCTGTCTAAATTTTATAGAGAAAGTAATGTCCCCATTTTCTTGAGGCTGTATAAAAATATAATGTATTGTTGCAATCAAGTTTCCAGACTTGCCTGCCAACGTATCTTATGATACACAGGGGGCGCTTGATGAGTCACCCCTTGACGTGTCTAACAACATGAACCAATATGATGGCAATGTCAAACTGCGGGCACTTTCTCCTAATCAGGAGCGTTACCAATTTGACCTGCTGATCCTGCACAAGTTATTCCTTGGCTCCAAACCTTACATGGAACATGCCACCATGCCACCCCCTTGTGGCCCAGCGGCTTTCCCCATATAGTATATTAATCACAGTACTCTATAAGAAACAACATCTTATTCTTACTATTTCTGTCCTTTTTATTGTACTGTTGTCTTCCCCAAATCAAATACTGAATCCTCATTGGTTCAGTTGTAACAGTGGTAGCAGCAGTAGGCTCACACCCTACTTAAAAGAAAAATCCCCCCAAGAAAGGACAGAGTATGGGCCGTATAGCTACTCCCCATCAAGAAACCTTCCTGCCAATTCCCAAGGGGGACATCCCTAACAGGTACGTCATCTATCAAGATCAGCTGGTACTTACAAGTGTGTATAATTGAATCCGCCTTGGGCAGCGCAAAACAAGTGTTACCCTGCTCCAATAGGACATCTCTCAGCGCATGCTCAATCTCCAGCTTGAATCCTTTGCGGGAGGTATCAAAGGAGCTGATATTGTCAGTTGGCTCCACTCCACCAAAACCTGCCTCTGTATATGTCAAGTACCTGAGCCCATGTGGGTTGCCACTGCTTCATGCCGCTTTAAAGGGCCTGCTGCAGTCTGGTTCACCAACTGGGACAGCCAAGAAATAGAGATTACCTGGCGCTGTTCAGGGATACTGCAAAGTCCCACTACAGTGAAACAATTTCACCCATTGTGATGGGAACTCCCCTACTAGCTATTTAACAGACTGGGTCCATTCCTGAATATCTTTCTGCTGGCAGCAAGCTCTTGCCGTTGCCCCAGAAGCTGTGACTGATGGGAACACCATGCTTCTTATATTGATAGTTAATGGGCTTAAACCTCATATCTTCAAGTGGGTTTCCATAGGTTGCTGCACCTCCATCAACAACCACTACAAGGCAATTGTGGATGCCAATAACCAGGCTTCAATGGGCTTCTTCAGATCCAATGAGGCACCACCCCAACCTTGTCTTCACCTGGCAGTGCCCACAATCAAGTAGGCCGCCACCAACAAGAGAATGGGGTTAAGCATCCCCGCAAGGAGGAACTCCAGTTAGCACAAATTGAGGACCAGGGAAAAGCCTGGGAGTTGTAGTTATAAAATTTTCTACAACCCCACTTGACCCTCACTCTCATTCCCTCCTTGCAAAGAACCCCTGTTATTACAATGTGCATGAAGTTGAAACCCTTGACGTATTCCAGGTCCAAAGCAACAATCCTGTACTCCAAGTAAGCCATTCCTCAAATATAGTAACTTGCTTGGCCTATTTCTCCTGTTTTTTGGGAACAGCAACAGACTATTGGTTGATATGGGGCCAATAACTCTATGGTTGACCAGGAGTTTGCCAACACTCAACAACTAGACCAAGTACCAAGCAGGTTCAAGGCAGTACAGGTGGCTGACTCCTGTAGAGTAGCAATTACCCATGAGACGGTACCCTTCTCTGTGAGAATGGGGAACATCCAGGTTAAGGTCTCTGGGCCAATCATGGCAGGGCTCAGCCATGATGTCATTGCTGGTCTTGACTGGCTTTGTCACAACTGTCCCTATATTGACTGGGACATGTCTGTAATTAACCTCAATAGAAATGGGGTGGGTTTTCAGATATATCCTGTCAAAATGAACAAGTTGTTTTTCAGTAATGTGTTTTTCAGAATAACAGAAACAGGATCATACAATTTCAATGGGGGAAACTATACTTTACTCAATGCTCAGTTGAAATTATCCGTGCAGAACCACATGCAGCCTCCCCTTGACCACTCTGCTTCCACTAGCACTTGTTGCGCTCCTCAAGGAATATAAGGATTTTTTAGTGAAACACTGGATCAACTACCCCCTCCCTGACAGATCCAGCATGCTGTACAGCTGAAAGGGTTGTTTCCTAAAGCATGTCCCCTCTATTGCTTAACACCAAAAGAAGATGGGACCCTCTGCCAGCACCTTGTGGACGTGCTTGATAAGGTCTTCATCTGCCCCTTGCTCTTGCCATACGGGGCTGCTGTCTTTTTTGTAGCCAAGAAGGAAGGGTTCTTTTGCTTGGTCACAGACTACTGCACCTTAAATGAGGTGACTGTTAATAATAAATTCCCCCTGCTATTGATTTACAATCTGTTTGGCACGCTTGCAGATGCAAAGGTCTTTAGAAAGATTGATCTCACTGCAGGGTACAACCAGGTCTGCATTGCACCAGGAGATAAGGCAAAAACTGCCTTCTGCACACGCTATAGGTTGTTTGAGTGTCAGGTCATGAAATTTGGAATGAAAAAAGCATTTGAGGAATTGATTGGGAAATGTGTTGTTGTGTACCTTGACAGCATTATTGTCTTCAGTCAAGATCAAACCACATATCTCCAAAACCTCTGTGCTGTCCTTGACACCCTTTGGAAAAATCAGCTGAAAGCTAAGCCCTCTAAATGCAAATTCCTCAAGTCAGAGCTCTTGTTTCTTGGGTACACCATCTCTGCCCAAGGAATAAAGCCTTATCCCGCCAAAATCAAGGCAATCACAAGCATGCTGCCCCCCACTGATGTGGGCCAGGTGTGGACATTCTTAGGCATGGTTGCCTATGTGTGCAAGTTTATTCCCAATTTCAGAGAACTTATTGCACCCCTCAATGAGCTCCTAAACACCAAACAGTGCTTCCATTAGACCCCTGCCAGAGATCAAGCCTTTGAGACTTTAAAGCAAGACTTACAACTGCACCTGTATTGCAATTCCCTAATTGGAACTGCCAATACAACCTCAAGACTGATGCCTCTGACAGAGCCATAGGGAGCATGCTGCAAGTGAAAACCAATGAAGGTGCCTTCCTTCCTGTGGCATACAAATCCAGTAAGCTCACTGACTCAGAACAACGTTACCCAATTCATGACAAGGAGTTAGCAGAAATTGTGCACTTCATCAAGAAATGGTGCAGCTACCTGGAAGAAGCCACCTTTCCACCCTGCGTTCTGAAAGACCACAAGTAGCTCCAGTACTTCAACACACAGTCTCACCTGATACACCGCCAAGCAGGCTGGGTCAAGGGTCTATCCCCCTATCAGTTGTGCATTGAATACAAGCCTGGGAAGGAGCTTGTCATGGCAGACACCCTCTCAAGGCTCTATGTAGCGTCCATCACCGCAGACAATGTCTTGGACCCAGATTGGCTAATGCTTTACCTCTGTTCTGAGGCAAACCAATACAAAGTCCTTAATCTAGTAACCATCTCCAAGCTAAAGGACAAAAAAGTCAGTTCACCACTGATGCTGGCAATGTCTGCCGCCAGCAGAGACAGGGGAAAAGACACCCTATGTTCCCACCACACAACAAGACAACACCATACTACATTACCACAGCACCTTGAGTTACATCAGAGGATGTAACCTCTTCAAAATCATGAAGAGTATAGTTTAGTGTCCACATATGCGCCAAGACATATTGGACCTCCTCAAAACATGTGTGCTGTGCAAGAAGAACTTGTCCAAACCTGGACCTCCCAAGTCTGTCCTGCACATTAGGTCCATGGAATCCTTTGAGAAGTGGGCCCTCAAAATTGTTGGACCCCTCCTCAAAGACCAACTGGGAAATAAGTACATCATAACAACCATCAATTACTTCACTTGCTGGCCAGTAGCATGGGCAACTACCAATCACACTGCCACCACAATCACCTGCTTTGTTGATAAGGAAACTGTGGCTTGTTTTGGGCAACCCAAACACCTCATTATGAATGGTGGCCCCAAGCTTGTTGGGCATGTCATGAAGGTGTACTGCGCCAAGAATTCCTTTTAACAAATAGTCACAACTCATACCATCTACAAGCCAATGGATGCGTAGAGCAATTGAATGGTTTGCTGGTCCAATTGATTGCCAAGCTCTCACAGGAACACCCTAATACCGTGTGGACTGAACATTTGCCCACTGCCCTACTCATATTACAAGCAAGGATTAACAGAGGCACAGGGTTCATCCCAGCGCCCTGGCATTTGGGACGCCTAATGGCTTGGCAGGAGTAGAGTAAGGGAAATTACAATCCACGGTTCCTGGGAAATCCCCCTTGTTGGCTACTCCTTCCCTGAGCCAGTAGCGCGCCAAAGCCCAAGAGATTGAACACAAGTAAATTGAGGGAGGGACAAAATACCTCAAGGCTAGATAAGCCATAGGTGACCCAGCCTATACCCTCAACCCCAATTCTGCCAAGTTGGAGCCCAACCACCTAGGGCCCTTCAAGATAGCTGCTGTCTATGACAATCATACCTATCAACTCAAAGACGCCCAAGGGAATACCAAGAAGCTTCACCATGATCCCTTGCACCCCTGCCGTGCCATCCCCACACAAAGACTATTTGTGTGGACTTTCCCAGACCTTCCACAGACTCCGGTCTTGGTGTCTGACAACAAGCAGGGAGCAAGAGGGGGTGTTGCAGCCAAGCTTCCAGACTTTCCTGCTAATGTATCTTACAATACACAGGGGGCGCTTGATGAGTTGCCCCTTGACGTATCTAATGTTATGGTTTAATCTGATGGCAATGTCAAACTGTGGGAAATTTCTCCTAATTAGGAGTGTTACCAATTCAATCTGATGATCCCACATAAGTTATTCCTTGGCTCTGAGCCTTACATGGAACATGCCACCATGTCACTCCCTTGTGGCCCGGTAGCTTTCCCCATATATTATATTAATCACAGTATTTTATAATAAACATCATCTTATTATTATTATTTCTGTCCTTGCTATTGGACTGTTGTCTTCCCCAAATCAAATACTGAATCCTCATTGGTTCAGTTGTAACAGTATGAAGCTAATGAGGCAATGAAGAACTAAGCAATCTTTAACTGCCTGGATTCTGAAACACATATCATAATCATACCCCAACTACCTTAACATGAATGGACCTTTGCTAATTTCTCCAAGGCTTTAATGTATGAATTTGGTAGCACTGAAGCCCTCAACAACAGAAAGATGGAATTTGTTGAAGAAGGCATGAAAAAGGAAGAAATCATGCAAGAATTTTTGCATAATTTCTACCTGGAATCTCAGATCATAATCTCCCTAAAGGCTTTTTCATCAATTGGTGTTAATTCTGCCTTGCTGAACACATTTAAACTTAACAAGAACCTCTCTCTGGCCTTGAAATCTGGAATCTGTGGGGCCCACAACGTCTCTGAACTGATCCATCACCTCTTTACCTTCAAGGATTACTTTGAGGTACCCAAACCCTCTGGGCAAAGAGCATTCCAGAATAACATAAACAAGCCCTCTTTCACTGACAATACTAATCCTAGTGATAACACATCCACCCAAGGAACAGCTGGTATTGCTGGCACTAGGGCATGCTAAAAATGTGGAAAACCAGGGCACATGTCTAGAGAGTTCAAGAAGTCTGTATACAAAGTTCATCATGTAGGATCAGAAAAATATGACTCTAAAGAAGACTATGAGGATGAGAAGGCTTCTCAGGAAGAGAAGTAAAAAACCCGCTGACCTTCCAGAATGAGGAGAAATCACTGTTTGCCCAATTATATATACCTCCCCTCTCTCCACCCTCACCTCCCCCACATGAAGGCACATGTGCTATAGACAGTGCCCCTTCATTTTGGCAACCTCCAGAATTAACTCATACAGAATGGAACATCCTCCATGTCAACAATTCTCAAAATTATTTTTCTTATTTTCAATATTAAAGAATATTTTTTTCTTGATTAAATAATAGACACTGATAATAGAAGAAATGTTTGATTTTTATTTTGAGCTTTTAATTGAAATTATAAAATATAAAGCAAAAACAATTTTTGAAATTGTTGACATGGAGGATGTTCAATTCTGTATGAGTTAATTCTGGAGGTTGCCTTCATTTTAAATGGCTAAAACTTTGGAGCTAGCAGATTCCAAAGCCGCCAACCCTTCAAGCCCTGGCTTAGGCTCCGCTGACCCTGACACCAGGCCCTTGCTCTGCTACCCTGATCATAAGAAGATAGAAGAATACTAGCTCCATAGGATACTTACTTTTAACGCTCTCACCAGAAAGAAAAAATTGAGAAACAAACATCTGGTTTCTCCTGAAGCCTGTGAGACTGTTGCACTTCCATGCGCTGAACAGTTGACTAGCCCAACTACAGAGGTTACACAAAAGAGTGATTGTAACAAGAAAAAGACACAAATTCTTGAGTCTTCCAAGATATCTGCTTCCTTGGAGACCATCAAAGGATTCAGCCTCACCTTGTGCATTGTCTTGGAGGGATTTATTAGCAAATGCAAGGATATGTATGTCTATTGGGGGATGTCCTTGGGAAATGGGACCAATAGAAATGAAATGCACCTAAGTTTTTATATGATGGTCTATAAAGTGAAGGTTGAGCAATCATCAAATCTGGCGCCCCTGGGAATATCATTTATTATTGACTAGTGAAAAAGCTGAAGCTGGCTCCAGACTTGGACTAACAAGAGATATTTGGGACGCTAGTCCACTTATCACTAAGGCTATGGACGCTTACTTGTCATTGCCCCTCTGGGTTGGAAATTTGATTGTGACTGCTCCTGTCATTGTTCTGTATAACCATAATTATTATATCCTTATTGGTACAGGATTCATGAAAAGATATGGACTATCACCAACCATGATGATGATACCTTCAAGATCTTGGGACAGACTATCTTCATGTACTACAATGGGACTAAGACAATAGACCTTCCTAAGAACAAGCTTAACTCCATCAATATGAAGTATGTTGATAGCTCATTAATGTAGCCTACACCTTTCAACACAGAAAACTTATAATGATCATATTATTAACTAAGTAATAGAGACAAATTTTCTTGTATGCTTCTTCAGGCTTCACCATTTCTCCTGGGTCTCAAGTGATCCATCACACTGGCCTTGCCTTGGAGCTTCTCCCAGGATTACACAGAGAAGCCTTTGTTTGCCATGGTGCCTCCCATCTGGAAAAAGGATTGGCCCCAGAATAATTGTGCCTGGTCCATAAGAAAGGCGGGTTCTCTTGGATAGCCTTAGTCTTATCCCCATAATGGCTCAGAAGAGCCAGCTCCTTGGTTACGTCAAACTAAAAAACATGTCAACTTTCTCCAAGCTTCCCCTTTTGCTGGGCTTGATGAGTTAAAAATTTCTGTGTCCTGACCTATGGTCCTGACTTTGTTCCCTTGTGATTCCCTGGTAGGCCTAATTGAACCAGAAAAGAATCAGGCTCTGGCTCTGTGACAGTCCACATGTTGGGTGGTTTTACAGGCGGGGCTAATGTTGGCCAAGAGAAAGTCTAGTGGCTTTTGACAGGTAGAGGCCTAGTAGGGAGCATTGACTACTAGGGAAATTAATGTCTTCCTAGTAGGTAAAAAAGGACTAATATTGGTACATAAATTGTTGGATAGTAAGAAGCAGTCTCCAGGTGGTGAGGAATCACCACCCAAACCCACATAGAGTTGATGATTAACTACCAATGAAGCTTCAGATACCGTTTTATGAAATTTTCAAAAGATATACTAGGGTTAAGCAAAATGATTAACCCTAACCAAAGGAGTCCTATATATATGGTCTGTGAGAGAATCAAGGTGTTCTCAGCATAGAATTTGGGACATTGAGATAGAAAAAGTGTCTCAGCTTCATATACAGTTGGGAAAACTCCAAGATTTGTGGGAATTGGATTAACATTGGGAGGAGACAACAACAAAGTACCAACAGTGGGGCTCCATTTTCCTGTAATGATTTGGCTATGAATTAAATTGTAGGGAATGTAGCGCAGCAGGCTAACTACAGGATGCATTTCAAAATAAAGTTAGATTAGAAGACATTGGATTTTTATCAAGTAAAATTTTGGGAGGACTCAACTCTTAGAGTTGAAACAGGGAAAATTATTCAATATATATCAAAAATTGACTAAGCAATACCACCTGGATCCTGGGCTCCTATTCCTTCTACATCATCAAGTAAGTATCTGGTCCAAGTGGCAAAGAACCCTTGGGTGACCAATTTCTGAAAACCATGCTGATTAACAAGCTTGTATCTGATAATCCTCAAATTACGTCAATTTATCAACGGCAGTTTGCAAGGGGGAGTTGGTTTCAGCTGGCATACTGGAGCAGCTGTGACCCATTTTTGATCAACCATTTGGTTTAAATCCGCTAACTTGGTCAATTTTGATACAGGTTTTCCAGCTTTCCTAGCTTTCCTACTTGGCTGAATAATCCCTGGCATTATGGAACTTACCGTGACATTACCCTCTGCTTTATCCCAGGGAACAATGTCACCATCCAGAAGATGAGACAAGGAGAAGCTTTTTGGGCAGGGGGAAGTTTCATTGCTGAAAGAGTAAGCTTGGGATGACCAATGACTGTTGGGTTACAAATATAGAACTTTTGGATGAGCTCCAGGGAAGTGGAACAATCATAGTGTGGAACCCAAGAATTTTTGGAATCAGGATAACCTTTCCAAGACACCAAATACTCAAGCTGGCAACAATTCTTCCTGAAAGACAAAATACAGTTTTACTTGTACTCTGGCTCACCTTCCACAAGAATGGGTTGAGAAGAAGGTACCTCTGCGCCCTTAAAGGGGGTGAGTAAGCATTTGTGGAATATATGGAAAAATCTTAAAGTATGAGAGTAAATCTAACCAATTCACAGAGGTACCAATTTGAAATTCCACTTTGAAAGGACCTAATCTGCTTAGGTCCTAACTTGTGACATGGGACTTTAACTTCATATTGTGAGCATCAACCATGACTAGATCCCCTGGCCTGTAGGTTGGACCTTCCTGGCGCTTGCAATCTGTGTATTCCTTGTAAGTTGTCACAGCGGTGGCAAGAGTAACCTAAAGCTCCTTATGAACCAGCTTCAATGTAGCAGCTTGATCAGTTGCAGCTTTCACGTTACTAACCAGTTGAGGGCCCATGTTGGATAAAGGATTGTAGCCCACATTGTCATAGAATGGTAATACTTGAGTTGATGTGTGTGGGGCGTTATTATATGTAAATTCTGCCTGGGTAGGTTTGTGCACCAGTCATCTTGTCATGCATTAGTGTAGCAACATAGGTAGACCTCAAAACTTTGTTTTAACACCTCTGTTTGTCTGTTAAACTGGTAATAAAAAGCAGTGGAGCACACAAATTGATCCCAAGAATCCCAGTAAAGGCTTCCCAGAACTGAGCAATAAATTGAGGTCTGCAGTCACTTACTATCTTCATTGGAATGTCGTGTAAAGAGAAGATTATGTCTACAAACAACCTTGCTGTCTCCCCTGACGTAATTGAAAATGAGCAAGGAACAAAGTGTGTCATATTTTTAAGCTAATCTACCACCATCATTATTGCATTGAACTCATTAGAATCTGGAAGCTCTCCAATGAAATCAACAGATACTGACGTCCAAGGCCCTGCAGCTGGCTGTAATGAACCCAGCAAACCATTAGTATTGTTCCTGCTTGCTTTAGATCAAATACACACCAAGAAGTCCCAAACATGAGCTTCCACCTAAAAAGTCAGGCTGTGATGATCCACATGGAGGCATTTTGCAGACAAGGGCTGATTTGGCTGAAATAAAGACTCAGTGCTTGAAGTTAGAGAAGAATAGTGGCCTCATAAAGGTAAATGTTTGGTAGAAAAGGGTGGTATCCCAGTCTAAAAGTAAACTTATGGCTACTAGAGCTGGATGGGTCACAACCTAGTAGGTAATTTATGGCTACTGGGAAAGGATGATTTCCCAACCTGGTAGGTAACTGATGGCTACTAGGAAAGGATGGTGTCCCAACCTGGTAGGTAACTGATGGATATTAGGAAAGGATGAGCTGAGATAACTCTGAGATCCTTTGGCCACTTGCAGGAGGTCTACAGGTGGAAAATCTTACCTAGTTTTAGGTAAGGTTTCCATATCTATGTCTTCCCAGTAAACTTTGAGGAGGTCTTGAAGCCACCAGAGAGGCATAGATATGCCTTGGGGCGTTATCAAAGTAGTTAATTGGAGAAGCAGCTGCAGAACTTGGTATTGAATAGGCTTCTGGGAAGTAAATTTGGTTACTTTGAGACCAAAAGCTCAAACCAACCACTTGAGTGAGTAAAAATATTTTCACATACATGAGGATTGTCTGTGGTTGATGGCCTAAAGTAGTGGTCACTGATGGGGGTGTCAAGTATATACTTCTGGGAAGTATAATAAACAAGATAAAGAAAAAATTTAAGAAGAGAATGATACTTTATTAGGTATGAATATAAGATGATATATAGTATCATGGAAAGCCACATACTGTCCATTTATGTCATGGATATCATGGGGCTTATCTTAGTAATGTTCCTCTTAAGTCACAAGGCTTACTCAAGTTGTGTTCTATTTAGGATCTGGATTATTGGATCCCCATAATAGATGGTCAACTGATAGTAGTGCCACCAATTTACTGGTTGGTTGGTGAGCCATTTGGTGATCTACTTAGGGTGTTAATTCCCCAAGAGTGAGTAATTGAAGATGTTGCAACAGGGGCCTAGTCAGACACTAACTCACTTGAAGACCTATTGCCTGAGTCTGAGGTGTTAGTATGTAGACTACAGAGAAGGACATAACCTTGATGGTTCATAGAGTAGGGCTTGTAGAAGAAGGTGAAGATGTCAGAGAATGACTTGTAGAAGAATTTAGTAAAGGTCATCAAAAGCAAACTAGGAGTTGAGTAGACAAGACTTGGACAGTTAAAGATAGAAAAAAGAAGGAAAAAGGAAATAATTAAAGAAAGAATTAAAAAAATGATTAAAAAGAAATGATAAAAGCATTTAATAAAAAGAATTAAAAGATAAACAAAGAAAAAAGAAATGGTTAAAAGAAAATATAGTGTGAATTAATTTGAAGTTGATTGAGTAAAGGGAAGTAAGATTAGACAGAAAAAGTACAGAGAAACTCTGAGTACAAAGGCAAAAGTTTTGCTGAAACCATAGGAGAGCAAGAGGCAAGCAGCAGGAAATTTCAAACTTTTCCAAGGGGAGAAAAATGCAGGGAAACACAGAGAAATGTTGAGTAAATTAAGGTGTGAAAATTACTTAAGTAAAACATAGGCAAAAGCACTTGAGTTTGCCCAGGTAAACATGATGGGAATTACGGCAAAACTGTTCAAAACAAAAGCAAGTGTTTATCTGGAGCAAGACAACGCCAGGTTTAAACCAGGGTCAAGCGTGAGTCATCTGGAGAAACATTTTGACAAAACTGCTCAATCCAGACGTGTGATTGGCTTCAGGGCAAAGCCTATTTGATCAATATTTTCATTGGTTAAACAGAAGGGCTTAAGCCTAAAAATGAGGGAATGAACAAGAAAAAGCCTTCTTTTAAGTAGCTTAAGTAAGTAATAATGTTTAATATATCATAGAGCAAGAAAAACTGAATAGTTTAGACCTGTAAAAACCAAAGATTTGAGAAGAAGGACTCAAACAAGAATCTATAAAAGGGAGAGCAGTCTGAAGCATATCAAGGATTAAAAACAGTGGATTACAAAGGCCACAAGGACATAGCTAGGAGCTGAGGACAAGGATAAAGTAGCAGGAGCCTAAGATAAAGGAACAAAAGCCCAGGATAAGGAGCAGGAGCCAAAGACCAAGCACAAGGAATCCAAGAAATTATTTGAGGACTCCAAGTATTGGCAAACCCCTATTGTTTTCTATATCACCCAGACCACATAACAGAACGTTTCTAAGAGGATCTTACTTATGAAACAAATAAACGTCCATTTTGACCCCTACACATATTTTTAAGTGGTACATTAGTTACTATGAGTGAATTTCCCAACATCTTTTACCCTAGCCAAGGGGAAGAGGACACCTATTGCCAAAGATGTCAAAGGTTTTCTACTAGTATGAAATCCCAGTAGGAGTGGGAAAGGTTGACTAGAAACCTGGATATGATAGATAGAGGAATGAAATTCATTGGGTTTGAGTTCACCCAACTCTTGAAAGATTGTTATCAGCCCCCAGAGGGTCTAGCCCCAGCTGAGGTTCAGATACATGGAGGGATGCTTGCCTAGTGATAGGAAAAGTATTTTAGGATCTCACTGTGATGCATGCCAAGTACAAGCTCCAACTTAGCTGCATGCCCCAGCTAGGGAATGACAATTCCTTCCAGCTGGTCCCTGGATTTGACCTAGGACACACAATGGGGACCGGCAAATAGGAACCCCACACAGTCCCTTCCAAGAAAATTGCCAGAAGATTAATTCAACTGTCTTGTTTTTCCAAGGGTGGCCTGCTGTAGGACAGGTGTGATGTACCTCCATGATTTTGTCCCTGATGGTTTCTTCTGGAACCCATAAACAATCTTGATGATAAAGCACTGGGCCTGTTTTGTGGTATCCTTGTGGTTGACCAACTAGGTGCTCACAAGCTAGTTTAAGTAACCTGTTGTAACCCTTAGACAACAGTTACAGAAACTTGCCCTTGGAATATAAGTCTAGATCTTCACTCTCATTGAGAGACATAGTGGCAAGTGTAGCAGGCAGGGTTAGCACAAAAGGAACCACAGCATTGTCCAGAATAAGAGTATGTGTGTTGAACTTGGCATCTGAACTCATATCATGGAGGTGAGATTGGTTCATACTCAAAGTGTTGGCCAAGTGGTTGTCTACTCCTTTTATAAACTCATAAAAAACTTATATCTTGTCAAATCCCCATGCCATCTGGATTGGCAACCTGGCACAACCCTCAGCTGGTGGTAATACAAAAGGGCCTTATGATCAGTCCTGACTGTAAATGGATGACGTGTCAACATAAAATGATGATGACAATGCTTCAGGGATTCTACAGCTGCCAACAATTCCTTGTTGTAGACCATATAATTAAGCTCACACACTCCCATCTTTCTAGAAAACTAGCCCACAGGTCTCTTGATTCCATCACAAGCAGTTTTCAGAAGAACCACTGCCACAGCTTATTTTGAAGCGTCTATAAAAACTACAAACAGAAGCTCTGGATCTGCATGAAGTAATACAGGAGATGAAAACAACAAATCCTTGACTGCCAAGAATGCTTACACATGCTTGGGAGTCCAAACCAAGGTCATATTTCCGCCATCAGAGTACAAGGGGGCTGCCACTTCAGACAAGTGTGGGGTGAACTTCTTCAAGAAATTACAAGTGTAAAGAAATCACTGCAGCTGAGATACAGTCACAGAAGGTTTGTAATCACATACTGCTGCTTCCTTATCAGGAGCAATAATTTGATTGTCCTCAATAATAATGTTTCCCAGAAATTTAACCTTACATTTAAAGAATTCACACTTTATTTGCTTGATAATCAAGTTAGCCTGAAGTATATGTTCCACCACAGCTGAAAAGTAGGCTTTATGAGACTCCACATCTGGAGAAACACCAAGACAGAATCTATTTAAGCAATGGCACACACCTATAGTAAGTCTGCAAGAACCAAATCTATCAAGCCCTAGTAGCATGCAGGAACATTTTTAAACTGAAATGCATGGCACAGAGCTGAAAGATGCCATTCTTGGTTCTGAACGCCGTCAACCACACCATTCCCTCTGCTATCCCAATCCAATTGAAAGCGTTAAAAAGATCCAGGCTTGAGAAAACTTTGATTTTTTCCACCCAACAAGAGACCTATGTCTCAAGAGGCAAAGGGTAAGGATCAGGAATCATGATGTTTTTCAAATTTAATAAGCAACCCATAGCTGTAACAACCCATCCAGCTTCTGAATAAGCAACAGCAGGGAGCAGATAGACAGAGCCTTCTTGAAAAACGCAGCATTTCACCAACATATCCCGAGCCCACCCTTCCAAAAATGCATCCCCCTTCAAGGTTAACAGATAAACTGGAGAGAAGATGTGGATGAGATCAACAGCAGCCTTGAAGCCAAAGTTGACATGAGTGTGCTTGGGGAGAACCTATCCCCAAAAAGCATTGAAAGCAGAAGACTAAGGTTGAAGGCATACTGGTAAATCCAAACTCAAAGATGCGGGAATGGGAACCCCCTGGATAGCCTGGATTGACTTCTTGGCTTGGACATGTCTAACAATGGAATATGACCAGTAATGCCAGAGGAATGGTTGACTCGCAATTTGGTTTCCCTGAGGAGAGTTGACACATTATGGTCTTACCATCACCCCATGCCCAAGATAATAGGATACATGAGGGTGCTGCACAAGGAAAATTAAGCGGTAAAAAACTGACCGGCAACAGGGAAAGTCACTGGCCTCTTCCACTGGAAAGATGGAAAAGTTTGACAATTCCCCCCTCTGACCAGCATGCCAGGATAGTATTTCAACTGAAAGAGATCCCCAGTCTCCATGCCCATGAAGTTTTCTGATGCACTGGTATCCAAAAAATAGCAGGTCAAAAGATAGTTAGACCATTATTGATGCTACCATAAAACAAGAAGTATCTACAAGTAGATTTATCTGCCACAAACAAAGCAACCTCAGAAGGCTCCTACTTCTCCTCAGCAGTGCAAACTGCTGCCAAGGTGGCAGGATGCTCCTGGAAGTAGCTTTAATTACTTCCTGAACTGCCTCAGAAAGAACAGGGTGGTCCCAATTGATGGGAACCTACAGCAGCTCTCGGGATTCAACAATAGCCTATCTAATTGGGGGTACATGCAGCAACATAGCCAGGGAACTTTCTGGGGTACATTTGCAACCACCTCACTGGTATCTGCTAGTTTATTCAAAATTGCCAATATAGGCTGGGAAGACACACACCAGGTGCGCTCTTTGACAGGCCCAAGAAGAGTTGCAGCAGGAGGGGACCAGAAACTTGGAATGAGTGACGGGTTTGGCTGCAATTGCCAACACACCTTGTTCAGCAGCAGAAGGATTTTAGACCATAGAAAGGATTTGGCTTACCTGGGCCTCAGCTGTGGTTAACCAGGACTCCAAACTGTGAAGCCCTGTGCAGTTTGGTCAGCTGCTAACCACAACACTGCAAGCTTATCCACTCCTGTAACATGGATTGCTTGAAAGCACGCCAGAAACTGAAGAAGGAATACCAACAGGGGACTATTACCCTGATGAAAGGGATACAGCTTTGGGCAAACTTTAGCTCTGAAATAGATACAGCCACAGTATTCAAAAAAGGGGACAAGGATAAAATCTTGGTTGAAACATGTGGGTTGCAGTCCACTGTGGACAACAACAGTTTGCCCACACCCACTAAAACATTTGTCATAACATGGTAAACCTGGGACTTGTGACCGGGGGTGGAGCCAGGATAGGACAATAAAGCCAACACAACTTTGCAAGAAATTCTGCCAGTGGGTGGAGCAGGATAATAGTCCAAGCCAAAATACCATGCCACAAAGAACCAGGAAACAGCATAACCAGCCTGGACCACTGCCACTGGAGAAGGGAACCACAGATTAAAAATAACCCAAGCTGGAAACTCAAGAAGAAACTTATACAGATGAGCACGGTAAAGGTGAATATATTGATAGAAAAGGAGAAGAGGAACACAGCTTGATGATGAAATAATTCCAAAAAATCTGATGTGGAAGAGTTGAGTAATGTGACATAAATTGGCAGATAGTGAGAAGAGGTCTCCATGTGGTGTGGGATAACCACCTAAATCCCCATAGAGTTGATGATTAACCACCACCAAAGCTTCAAATACTGTTTGGTAAATTTTCCAAAAGATACACTGGGGTTCAACAAAATGATTAACCCTAACCAAAAGAGTCCTAGATAAATTGTGTTGTAACTGTGCTGTTTTAGAAGAGTTACAAGGGGAAAAATATTTAGAAGTAAGATAATAATCTTTATTGTGAAATAGTGATTATATAGTCAATGTGAATCAAGGATAACAGGAACATGATTGTTGATCACACGGTTAGATGGCAGAAGGGTTGGCTTGATCCTGGTAATGAGTCAAGCGCCAAAACAAGGTATCCACCATAAAGGATCATCATCTGTTCATGTTGTTGGATTTGGTAATTCAAGTTGATTTCATAGTCTGGCTTTGAGTGACTGGGTAATCAGATTGCGGGTCACAAACCCACTTGGTTGGAACCTTGCTGGCAGGTTGAACCTGCAGTTTTGACACCCCCTCCCTCCCCAACTGAAGGTTGGCCTCCTCTGGGGGCAGGTTGTCAGGGAGGTCATCAGGAGCCTGGTACTGTATTGGACTAATTGTTGTTCTGTGGCGGACAGGGCGGTTTCTTGTTATTTTTGTCTTGCTTTGAAGGGTTGTAGGCAATCATGGTGTAGGTTCTTGTCTTGCTTACATTTTCCAAGCCCTTGCACGAGGTAAGTGTTTTTGTTGTTTACCTTTAGAATGATTGCTGGCCCCACTTTCTTGGGTTGTAGTTTGCTCTTGTCAACATTCATGACCCAAACTTTGTCACCAACTTCATGTTTATTGCAGATGGGGACAAAGGTTTTTTATAGACGTTCATTCTCCTTCACTGTTTGTTTGCTGTTAGCCTTTACAACGTGAGGGTCTGAGCGTGGGGGAACTTCACTTGGAATTTCCAGTTTAGGTCCTGTCAATGCTTGAATAATATTGGGCTGTGTGCTGTATACCAGTTCAAACAGGCTTTTTCCAGTGGATCTGTTCACTTGGGTTCAACACACAAGTAGTGCAGTTGGTAGCTGCTTATACCAGTCTTCAGGTCTCCCAGCAATGAGTTTGGCTAAGGCTTGCACGAGGCTACCATTAAGACGCTCTACATGTCCATTATCCTGTGAGTGGTATGGTGTTGTTATGGTGTGTTTGACCCCATTTTTTGTGAGGTATACATTGGTGGTTTTGGAGGTTAATTCTTTTCCTCTATTGGTTATCAGGAGTTCAGGCTTTCCAAACTTACTGATTATCTCCTTGCCAATAAATTGTTGTACGTTGTTGCCAGTGTGTGCCTTTACTACTTGGGCTACTGGCCATCTTGTAGAAAAGTCAATGGTGGTGATGGTGTATTTCTTGTCATTGTGTTTTCCTGGCATGGGGCCAACAATGTCAAGAGCCCATACTTTGAAAGGTATTTGCGTGTGGATGGGAAGTACTGACTTTGGCGGGGTTTTGCTTTTGGCAAACTTTTTGCATACCTCACATTGGTTGAGGACTTCTTGAACATTGCAATATAAGGTTAGTTGCCAGTCCTTATGCTTAAGGAACTCATATAGGTTTTGGCACTTGGTGTGTCCAAGGTCTCTGCAATAGCGTAGGATGGTGTCTACTTGCTGATGTGTGTGGTTGTAGGGAATGATTGTGCCGTCAGACATTTTTTTGTGTAGGGTCCCATATATGTCAGCAAATAGGTGTTCACTCTTGATAACTGTTTCCTTTGTTATGTTGCTTGTGCCGGGGGGAAACCTTTGTCTTTTGTTTGTAGCACTAAGAGAGGCCAGTCTGGCTTGAGCTCATTTTCCCCTCTTGAAGCACAGACATACAGGCCGGACAGGGCGTCTGCCATGGCAAGCTCATCCCCAGGTTTTTACTGTATGAGCATATTGAATCTCTTCAAGAGCTCCATCCAGAGGGCTTGGCGGCGAGATAGATTTGCTTGGGGTTTGAAATATATGAGCAACTTGTGGTTGGTTAATGCTGTGAATTCTTCCTGCCGTTCTAGGTAACAGCACCATTTGACTAGGCAGTGCACAATAGCCAACAGTTATTTGTTGTGGATAGGGTATCAACACTTGCCATCTGTCAATTTTTGTGATTCATAAGCTACAGGCAGGAAGTCACCATCACTATTTTTGATTTTTAGTACTCCCCTAATGGATGCGTCTGAGGCATCAGTTTCCATTTGGTATTCCCTGTCACGTTTGGGGTATTGCAGGATGGGAGCTGTTGTGAGTTTCTCCTTGAGGCGTCTGAAACAGAGGTCACGCTGGGGAGTCCACACAAACTTGGATTTGGCGCCTGTTATGGCAGATAAGGGGGCAGTCAAAATGCCATAGTCAGGTATGAAATGGCGTACATAGGCCACCATTCCCAAGAAGGTGCAGAGTTCCGACTTATCCTTGGGTGGCGGCATCTTGCAGATGGCCTGTATCTTTTGACTGTCAGGTTTGATGCTGTCCTTTGAGACTATGTGTCCCAGGAAGGGTAGCTGCTTGCAGAAGAACTGGCACTTGGAGGGCTTGGCTAGCAGTTTATGTTGTGCCAAGGTAGCAAAGACTGCCTCAAGGTCTTTGTGGTGTTGTTCCACCAAGGGACTGTAGACAATAATGTTGTCCAGGTACACTAGGGCATGCTTGCCTATGTGGGGCGCAAATATTTTGTTCATGAAGGTTACAAAGGTGGACAGAGCATTTGTCATGCCAAAGTTGAGCACCACACATTTGTAGGAGCTGGATTTAGTGCAGAAGGCTGTTTTGGGGATGTCTTCCTCCTTGATGAAAATCTGGTTGTAGCCTGCCATCAGATCAATCTTGGAGAAGACTGTGCCTCCTCCTAAGGCATTGAAGAGGTTGTCAATCAGTGATAGTGGGTAAAAATTCTTGATGGTAACTTTGTTTAGGGCTTGGTAGTCTGTGACCAGATGTAAGGTACCGTCCTTCTTGGCCACAAAGAATACGGCAGCCCAAAAGGGAGACTGTGAGGGGCAGATAAGTCCCTTCTCCAATGCCTCCTTGAGGTAGGTGCATAAGGCGTTGTCTTCATCTGGGGTCAGCCTGTAGGTAGGACGCGCCTTGGGTACAGCCCCCTTGAGTTGGATGGAGTGCTGAATGTGCTTCTCAGGGGGCAGCCCAGGCAGCGCTTCCTTGAAGATTTCTGGATGGTGGGCCACACTTTTGCGGTCCTGAGGCGTGGAGGTATCCTGGTGATCTTTGAAATGTATGATCTCGTACTGGCAGGAGTCCCAGTCAATTGCCTTCAGGTTTTTCTTCTCGTCCAGGGTCTCCATGATGTGTACAAAGATGTGGTCACATAGAAGTTGGTCCACGGAGTCAGGGTAGATCTGGTGATTGACGCCTTCACGCTTGATGGTCAATACTGAGGTTGCCCAGTCTATGTTAGGATTGTTCTTTTGTAACCAGTCTATTCCCAGCACGGTGTCAAACTTTGGGAAGTTGATGACAGGACCTTGGATGGTGGAGTGGAGGTTCTCAAGCATGACAGAGAAGGGGGCGGTTCCCCTTGTCACAGCAATGTGATGTTTGTCAGCCAGGACCACGTTTTTAATCTGCAAAGGATTAGTGGCCAGCTTAAACTTGTCAACAAAGCTACTGTTGACTAGGGTTCAATCTGCACCCAAATCCAGGAGTGCTGAGCCTGTGTAACTGCAAAAGCGGAAAGGATAGGACATCAGTTTATTGGGATGTCTGGTGATGGTGTACAGTACCGGGTTCTCTGAGGGCACTTGGATCATTGGGCACTGGTCCACGTCCTCGGGTTGGTACTCATCATTGGGTGAGTCAGGAGTTATGTGGGGAGAGCTTGGCTTGCTTAGTGCTCTCCCTGGGCTTTTCCCTCGTCTTGATTGCCTTGCGTGGCAGTGAGATGGAAATGGGTACGGTTTGACTGGCCATTGCTTCCATTTCCATGTCCATTCAAACCCATGGGTTTTTGGTTGACGTTATTCCCATTGCCTCCAGTGGGTGGTCAAGTGGAGCGCCTGCCTGGATGGGAGTCCTTGGGTCTTTCTCGTTTCCCAGTTTGTGCCTTATGAAGTGCATTGGAGGTTTGCTCCGCTTTCTCCACTTCACAGTGCAGGCTTTATAGGTTGGTCCCTTGGTCCAGGTTTACATGCCTCATCACATGTGACTTGAGAGCGTCGTAGTACATGAGGTGTGTGGCTGGAGTGTCAAAGACCATGTTGGATGGTGCGCAGAGTTAGAGTTCCTCGTAAGTGCGGGTGAGTTCCTTCACGGTGCCCGTCTGGGTTAGGTTCTTTACTTGGTGTATTATCATGAGCACTGTATCCTTAAGCACAAATCTTGCCAGGAAGTCTTGCTTAAAGGTATCCCAGTTCTTGTTGGTGTACTCCTTGTGCCACTTGTTGCATCAGGTGCCAGTGTCATGGGTCAGAAAAATGGAGATTTCTGCAATCCAAAATTTCTGTGGGCATTCCATCTGGGCCAGCTTGCTCTGAGCAGACTGAATTCATGTGGCAGCGTTGTCATTGTTGGTCCCAGAGAAAGGTTCCAAGGCGGCGCTTTGTAGTCTTTGAGCTACGTAGGCGGGCATGGTGTTTTCATCAGCTGGTAGCAGAATTGAGGAGGGAGCCTGAAAGAAACCCTGTGCTAACATGGCATTGAAGGCGGGTAGTGGAATCACCGTGTTCTGGTACAGGACAAAGCCATCAGGTATCTCAGCACCAGGAGTGTACGGAGTCCAGTCAGGCGGGAGGCCAGACATAATTCTGTTGAGAATTTGTTGGCCGCGGCGTGTGCGGGCAACAGGCGGAATTTTTCAAGATAAGGAAGGATAGAGAACCTACATGTGCTACCAATGTCGTAACTGTGCTGTTTTAGCAGAGTTACAAGGGGGAAATGTTTAAAAGCTAGATAATAATCTTTATTGTGAGATAGTGATTATATAGTCAATGTGAATCAAGGATAACAGGAACATGATTGTTGATCACACAGTTGGATGGCAGAAGGGGGTGGCTTGATCCTGGTAATGAGTCAAGCGCCAAAACAAGGTATCCACCATAAAGGATCATCATCTGTTCATGTTGTTGGATTTGGTAATTTGAGTTGACTTCCGGGTCTGGCTTCAAGTGACCGGGTAATCAGATTGCAGGTCACAAACCTGCTTGGTTGGAACCTTGCTGGTGGGTCAAGCCTGCAGTTTTGACAATTGCCTGAGAAAGGATTAAAGTGCCTTAAGCATAGAACTCTGGATATTGAGAAGGGGTAACTGTCTCAGTTTCATATTCAGCAGGAAAGACACCAAGATTCTGGGGCATTGAAGTAACGTTAGGAGACCTCAACAACAAAGTACCCAAGACAGGGCCCCATCTTCCCGTAATGATTTGACTTAAGATCATATTATATGGTATGCAGCAGAGTAGAGTGACTACTGGATGCATTGTTAAAATAAAGTTAGACCAGGAGAAGCTTTGGTTTATTGAGTAATTTTAGGGGGAATCAAATCTTGATAGTTGAACAGTGAATATTTTCAATATGTACCAAATTTTGACTAAGCGATACCACCTGGATCCATGGCTCTTATTCTGTTCTATTATCCAAAGAGTACCTTGTCCAGCACATGAAAAGCCCTTGTGTGATTGATTTTTGTTGACCATTCTGACAAACAAGGTTGTATTAAGTGACTATCAGATTATGTCTATTTATCAGTGTCAACTTGCACTGGGTAATCAAACCATGCTGACGGACTGGAGCGGCAGTGGCTTATTTTTGATCTACGGTTTGATTTGAATCTGTCATCTTGGTCAACTGCTTTCCCGACTTCCTGGCTTTGTGATTAGGATGGGCAACATCCGGCATTATGGAAACTACTGTGTCAGATGCCTTGAGCTTCAGGGTTGAACAATCGCTAGCACTTGATCCAATAAGCTGCTCCTTAGCTCCATATATCTGATTTTTAAAGAGAAGGTTGGCTATCTTTTAGGGCGGTAAGTTCGGTTCTTACTGGCTGGCAAAGCTAGCAGGTGATTGGATCAGGTAGTTTGGTGGGAAACTGGTATGGGTTTATCTGGGGTTGATTGGAGGGATGGGGACCAGTGAGTTTAACGTTGGTTGACAGGGAATTACGAGTCAGGGACCATTTCCTGCCTGGGAATGTGATAGCAGTACCGAGTTAGGTTATGGTCCTTGGACTAGATTCAATGACCTTATAGGTGTTTCTCCCATTGGTTGCTGTTTATATACATCTGGTGCACTTAAGCTGTTGTTATATCTATAATGGGGGTCAATAGGTATCGTTCTGGCCATTGATACTGGCACCGAATTCGAACGCTCAAGAGCTGCAGCTTCTTTAAACTTGCTGAGTTTCTAATGATTGAGTTGAGCATAAAGTATGGGCTGGATAATCAACTGGATCAAAAGCAACTTCTATTCAAGATGTAAGGTTTAAATGCAGGCAAATGTTATCCTATCTAGTGCCTCCTATAAAAAGATATTGTATATATATATTGTTTAAAGGGATAAAGATATTGATTAGAGCAATTGGGGGATCAAGATTGAAGATGATGGGAGTACTGGTATCAGAAGCAGAGTGGGTACTATACGATGGACATGGAAATCAAAACCAGAAGTACCGGTTGATGTTTTTGGCTTGCAATTAGAATGTATGGTGGCAAGCACAAGGTAGGTCTGCTATAAGCCTTATCAGCATATAATTTGTGGCTTAGGTTTAACCTCTTGTAAAGTGAATTGAAAACAACTTGGTAGACTAGAAAAGGAAGAAAGATAGTTATTTTAAATAAAAGTGGTATGAAGATCAATAAATATTATATTTTTAAAATGGTTGAAGGGCAAGTTGGCAGACTTTGAGATAATTTTATCTTGAAATACTTCTCATCTGGATGAGTGTACCGTTGTCAGAATCCCCCTGTGCCAGCAAATCGGTAATGTAGTCCCAATTGTTTAAGTTTGGGCGGGATCTATCTCCTTTGCCCCACTTGTCTGAGTCTTAATTTGGCAAGGGCAGTCTCGCACCCTGACTGCTCCTTACAACTCAATCAGCTTAAGACATCCAAGGTCGTATAAACTTCATGTGCCATACATTTAGCTAAAAGGCTTCATCCGATTATAACTGATAACAAGTACATCCAGCAAGCTCTTAAGAAACCGTATAAACTTCACATCAAAATATTTCTTTGAAACGTGCAAAGGCTTCAATGGCGCCCTAAGCCTGCACGCTTGTAAAGTCCATGGAAACCCACAGGCTATCTAATCACACTGCAAAGCCTAGGCAAACCAGATCCACAATCGCTTCTTAATCAACTGGCTTGTTTGATAAGTAGTAGCATAATTTTAACATAGACGCATTGCTTTATCCCAAACCAACTAGAAATTCAGAATGTCCTCCAATGGTACCCACGATAGTCAAAAATCTGGTGATGCTGCTGCCTCAAGTAAGCTTGTATCAAAGTGTAATCAGTTGGCCCGCCATTTCAACGTGATTTGCAATACCCTTGTTTACACCGATGGGAGAGACAAGTCGATGAAAACTATACAGTATACCCTCTCTGTGCTGATGATCACTGTGCTACGCAAGCACAAGATCTTACCCCATCTTCATGCTAGCATTAATGGAATAATGTCCATGTTTGGGGATGCTCGTAAAGTTGTCCGCCTTGCTAACTTTACTGGCTTCTTTTCCAAGCTTGTCTACCTGGTCCAAGGTCGAGGTTTTAGTCCCTACCAAACCCTCACTCCCATCGATGACAGACACTATCCCCTGTTGATTATAAAAACTGCCTCCGAGTTCCTCAATGCTATCACAGATGATCTTTTCTGCCTTTCTCGGTTCAATGTCATTGACAAAGAGCTCGGGACTAATGCTAAACAGCTTTCCATAAAGCTCTGGTGGACCTCCCTTTCTATCGATTTTTACCTCAACCTGCTCAAGTTTACCTCTTGCAAGAGTAATCTCGCTATCGCAACCGCCAAGACAAACAGCTCCGAAAAGAGTAACGAGGATACCGATATTAAGCAGCCCAATATCGCTGAGCTAAACGCACAGCTATACAACTTCAAACTGAACCTTGTCAAGGTCTTCTCCGACATGATCTTCTGCGGATACGATTTGTTTCATATCAAATCTAACTTGGAGTACATGCATTTCGCTGCGGTTGTTTCAGGCTTCATTGGCTACTATCGTTTGTGGGTAAAGACCAATCTTGCTACAAAGGCTTAAAGGTAATGCGATCTAAACTTTGATTACTCATCTCCGTATAGAGCCGAGGAAGCCTCTTAATAACAGCGCTCAGACTTCCAAAGTATGTTTCTACCGGCCATATGGAGTAACTCAATATTCACCCCAAAAGACATGATTTTTGAATGCTCACTAAGAATACTCTACCCCTTATCACTAGCCCTTTTAATCGCCCATATTTTATGCCGAGTAGGGGTTTGGATTCTAAAGACATTCTTTTATTGATTATCGAAGTCGTTCTAACGCCAACTGTGGGTTTTTTATTGCTTGCTTGCTGGCAGAGTCAACTACAAACTACTTTAATTTTTATCGGTTGCTAATTCAAAGTACTTTCCACAAAAATCAACTCTAGAAGGTTTATAATTCATACTTAAGCTATTTTATGTTTCTAAGCCCTGTCTAGCATTTAGATGCCACTGCTTCATGATAGAATATATTTGGCCGACTTCCACAAGCTAGCTTTCATTGATTCTTACCGCTCAAAGCTTTTCTTAAAGTTATATATCGTATATTTATGAATAACTTGCTAAGCTAAGCTAAGTACATTTAATTTTTTAATTGAGTGCGCAAATGATGGGCTTTGCAGAGAATATTTATGACTAGATTCTAAAACATATAAAAATACTAAATTAAAAAACAGTAAGCCAATGTACTGGGCTTGTTTAACAACGGAGAATCAAAGTTACCCACTTGTATGTATTGTTTTTTACTCCGCTTGATTTACATTACCCATAACATCCAATCAATAGCCACCCCCTCTATTTTTCAAACATGAGTCATTATTATATTTAGTGTTACAGCATGGCAAGTTATTCTTTAATAAAGATACATCTCCTCATCAGTAACTCCTGCCAGTAGTAGGGTTATACCTCGTGATTTATACAATCTTTATCTTTTTGACAAGTGGTACCATTTTGCAGTCAACATGAATCATTGCCTGAAAAGCTATGGTATTGATTAGCCAATGTCTATACCTTCATTTGCAACCCAGAATACGACTAGCTCCCACTTCTGACTTAGATCTTTACTTGCAAGTAAAGATCCAAGTTAAGCCGCGTTCTGTTAACACAGCATGTCCACTTTGGGTGGATACATCAAAGATAATCAATACCCGTGTAGTGTATTGACTATCCAAAAATGATGGCTGTACCTTTAATTTAAAAAATGCAACTAGGCGAAGAGTTAGCAGAGAAATATACATTATGAAACATGATAGCTTTACATCCCCCTTTGTTTCCCTTTACCAGGGTTTACCATCCCATCTACAAATTTTTAAAGGTTACCTAGAAGATCTCATCATTAAAATGCTTCGGCCTTCTTCTACTTTATAGACGTTTGACCTGACCAACCAAGGCATCATCGCCACTAAGCTAGCAGCAATCGAACCAACCGCTCAACTTTACAGGAGTTAATTTCTTGAACCCACCGTAGTTTTCACACCATAATGCCACACCAAAATGTACAAAAGAAAGAACACAAGCGAACCTAAACCCACTGCCAAAGGTTCACCCTAACCCCATCAGCTCATGATTCCGCAGGATCCAAACGAGCATTGTGACAGATCCAGGAAATTCATGCTTGCTTCTTCATTATCCTGGTCTGACTCTTTTATGGTTTGACGGATAATCCTTTATGTAAGCTTTGATGAGCTTGGATTCCAGACAAGCAATCTTGGTATTAAACTCGTCGCCATCTGATGATCACTTCTACGTTTTTTGCTTCCCATAGTCTTAGCTGCAGACCATCTCTTTCATTCCATGGTAGTCTTATTTCAGTTAAAAGCCAAAAACACAAAGAATAAAAAGATTGAGGGGAAAGCGACCATTGTCACACATAAGCATCATTTTTTTGTTAATTATTATCTTGTTTCCATTATATACCAATCAGGGTACATTCGGCTGAAAACCCCTCCGGTTCTGGAATCACACCTGGATTCCTATCACATGGTTTATGGCATAACGGCGTCATCCAATCCAGATCTTCACCAAAAAGGTCTTCACACTCTTAACCTATAAGAATGTGCTCTAATACATTCCAGAATAACCTGATTCTTTCCGTGGAAATGTATTGCTTTAGCTTGAAGCATTACGGACTTCCGGCGCCAAACCTCTGTGGAATATACATATTCCTGATCCAAGCTACCCTTGTTCTGACTGGGAACCAGCTGATCAATCCTAGATGCAGACATCCTTGTCTACACTTAGCTGTTTTTTTTGCATTTAATGGTTTTTCGCGTTAAAAACCCATTAAAACGTTTCAAAACTCGAACCAGGCGCCACCGCGGCGCTCCAGCGCCTGAAACATTCACTGGGTGGCGCTTTACAAATCAATTAGGCAGCACTTCTAACCTAATTAATTTGCTGAAATGGCGCTTTTAAACCACAATTTGGGGGCTTACTTTTGGCTAACTCTAACCAAACTTCTTGACAAAGTCAAGGCAATTAAACAATATAATTAAATCCTCATTAATTATATTCCCAGCATATATTAATTAACCTTCCCAGTTGATTAATCCGTTGAAGACAACAAGTCTTTACTTGACACAGCCAAGTCCATTTTGGCCCTATGATTAAATCCCTATTAATCATATTCCAGGGTATATATATTAATTAACCTTCCCAGTTAATTAATCAGTTTAAGACACCTAGTCTTATAATCTGAACCGTTCAGATTATTCAGTACGGTCCTCAATTAGTACAGCCTAATTGATTCCTAGGTAATCCATTAACCTTCATGGTTAATTAGATGGTTTGAGACACCTAGTCTCATAATCTGAATTGTTCAGATATTCATTTTGGCCCTCAATTAGTACAGCCTAATTGATTCCTGGGTAATTCATTACTACGCTTGAAAGTCTCTCCAAGGCCAATCCTAATGTTTTGAATTTCAACCTATGAAATTCATCACAATTCAACCTCTTTCTGAAACCACAGCCCAATGTGACTGTAGTACGGTCACAAGCATCACTTACATAAATAGAAGTCTTGCTCCGTTCCATACCTTCAAAGGCTACCGTACCAACCCTAACCCCCCTTTAGAATTGTGAGGTGTGGACGGGCCAGGTACAGTTGGGGCAACAACCTTTTGAGAATACTGGTTCTAGCCTGCCATGCCCTAAGATAGTTATACCAAGGGGTATAATCATGCTTAGACCAGCCAGGGGGATAATACTGCCAGATTACTTTGCCTAGGGAGGGGGTAGGGTTTCCCTGTCTATGACTTATGGCCAGCTTTAAGGAGGTCTTAAAGATGCTGCGCAAGGATAGGATTCTCCAAACCATCATCAGGGTGGCTGTCCAGAGAAGCAGCTGCCAAACTCAACAACTTGGAGGTATCTGGGAAGCAAAGTTGGTTGATTTGCGCCTGCAAGCTCAAAATAACTGCCCAGGCAAGTGAAAACAGTAGTGGTGCATGAGGTAGGCCTGCTTCTGATGACCTAGGTGGAAGCCATGGATGGGGGTCTAGTCTAGGTGAAAATCACAGATGGTGACTTAGCACCCAGAGTCTAGATGGAATTTACTGACAGAGACTTGGCAAGGGTAAGCCTAGGCAGAGGGCACCTGTCGGGGCTTGATAAGTTACTCCATAGCTATGCTGGGTGCTAGACTATCAGCATACGGTTGGAACATTTGGGGAAACGTTCCAACATTTCTCCAGATCAGTTTTCAGAGGTAGAAAAGGGGCTATGTTTTGCTTGGGCTTTACTACAGTGGCAACCCCAAGGAGGAATATCCAGGAAAGAGGTCTTCTCAGCAATTTCCCATGTCAGCTGAAAGTATTTTGCTACGGTAACAGGATATAAATCTGGTTTGGTGGGATGTTCTCCCTAGATTTCACTACCAGCGTGAAAATCTGGGAAAACCTTTGAAGAAGACCAAGAAGAGCAATTTAGATAGGGGTCCACTATTCAAATCAGTCAAGTTTGAGTTCAGGAGATACTGGAGCAGGGAACCAGCTGGCGCTTTGGTGCCCAAAGTGTTGCCGCTTCAAGCGGCTTGAGGTGAGAAATCAATTTCCTAGTCGGGTTGCAGTGAAACTTCCAAAATGGGGAAGCTTTGCAGATTGCAGCTATTGTTTGCATTGCTGGCATGTCTCCCAATGGATTTGGTTGGTTGGAAGCCAACTGCTTAAAGTTTGATCAAGGGGATTAATCCTTTAAGCTTATGAGAAAGTAAGCAGGCTTATTTTTTTACAGGGAAAAGTGGGCGCCAACACATTAAGGTTTTGAAGAATGCTGCTCTGAAGGGGGGAAGGTTGGGGAAAAGAAGCTATGAGTAGGAGGGGGCTGGAGAGTTGAGGAGGTCTTTTGGAAACCTTCTGGTTACAGGAAGGAGCTTTGTTGGGCGTTTGGTCTGCATGTTGATGGTTACACATCAGGTTGGTTTGGATTAACCAGATGTCTTTGAAGCGTTCAGAGGTCCTTGCTAAAGGGGTATCTGGTCAAAAGGACTCCAGAACAGTGGAAAATCAGAAGGTTTCCAAGGGGATATTCCTTCTTTTTTTAATAAAGACTATCTCACCCCCTATTCTTTCTTTTTGTGAAAGAGAACTTCCCTAGTGATGTTGATCTTGGAGCTGGTCTGGAGGAGTGTAAGAGCCAGAACTTTAGTTTGTTCACTCATAGAAAACTCCTGGTCCAGGAAAGCTGAAAGCGGTGCAAATAACCATGAGACCTGGGATATTGATGTCTAAAACATTATCATGCAAACGGCTCCTAGATGATGGAGCTGCTGTGGTAGCCCATGCATTTCTGTGAAATATGTCTTCCCCTAGTTACCAATTACCCATGACGGTTGGGGGCATGGGGAGTCCCGTTTGGAGCTGCCAGATAGCTTACATTTGTCCTTCCCATAGAACGAGCATCTCTGGGGATTTCACCTCAACCCTGCTGGTCCCCGGCTTTGCCCCAGGATACACTTTGGTAACCTCCTGGGAGCAGGAGCGCCACAGGGTGCTGTTTTTCAAGTGGCTGAGCTTAACACCCAGCACATTATACCTTGCTTGAAGCCTGTTAACCTCCCCCAAGACCTTTACTACCAACACTCTAGCATCTGCCCCATGGATCATGACCTCTGCTTGAGTTGATCCTTTTGGGGATGTAAAGCCCTGAAATAGGGTCCCAAACTGCTTTCCTAGGGAGTCCTTTCCTCTTGTCAAAAATATATGTCCCCTTGATAGCCTGGTTAATTACTCACTGGGGGGTTGGCTCCTAGAGAATCTTCTTCACTGCTGCCTATAACGTTCCTATTGCTCAGCATGATGGTAGGAGATGTGGGGGAAATTTATGCCCCTACTGCTTGGAAATGTGCGGGGCTGTGAAAGCCTTTATTTACAGAAGGAAGCTCCTCTAGAAACCTTATGGAATGCAGCCGGTTGCTGACTTTGGGGCCAGCTGCTGCTTTGGGGATGTCTTTGGGAGTCACCAGTGTCTGGTTCACTCTACTATGGTGAAATAGGAGCAAGCTTGACAGAAAGTCTTTATGGCAAACAACTTGCCGTTTAAGCTAAGCAGGAGTTAGAAGCCTGGGCATTGCAACAAGGTAAAGTGTTTTACCTTTTTACCCTGTTTTAGGATGATGTAAAATGTATATCTTCTTGGAAAGCAGGAATAGAGGGCTTGAAGCCTAAAAGACACAAAAGCAGAATAGATATAAGCCTAGACTTATTTGGAAAGTGTAATTCTCTTAAATACCTGGGATTTTGATCTTTGTATCATTAGTGGAATCACCAATGTGGCACATTGCCAGTAGAGGCATGGGCAACTCACAAATTGATCTAGATCCAAATTTGGGGAAACTGAACAACTCAGTTTAAAAGCAAAACCCCTACATTTTTCATTTAGTAGTCTGTGCTGAACCATACCCTAGTCCAATAAAAAGTACCTGCAAAGTTGTATTAACAACCACCAGCTCCTTCTTTGCTGATTTGGGATGGATTTCTTCTAATTTTGAACCCCAGGCTGGGTTCAAACTTAAGAGCTCTAAACAACATTCTGCCTCTGACACCTTTTCAGTCAAACCATTCTATATAGCCCCCCTTTTCTTAAGCTAAATTCCCTTTATACTGGTTCTTACAAAGGCTTAAACTATCTGCGCTCTCACTTACCTATAATAAGATAAACTTACAAACTTACTATAGCTAATACTGTTGCTTTCTCCTGATCTTTATGAGGAAAACCATTAAGCTCTAGGTTGTTCTACCAATGGAAATTCATCAGTAAAAAGATCCTCACACTCAACTGATCTCAGCAACCCTCTCCATCTTAAAACATCTGAAGTGCTTTTCTTTGCTTCACTGTTTTACCAAAACCTGAATAGGAAGCAAATCTTTCACTGAGCAAAACTTTGAAAATATACACCTTGGGTCCCCAAACATCCCCTGTTCTCTTCAATGTTTGCCGGGTTCAAACTTGGCTGTGTTTCATAGGAAACCACTATAAGATTTTTTTGCTGTGCTTGTTCAATGCTATCCCTTTGTTGGAAATTGCGCCATTAATGCTATTTTGATATGGCCTTTAAATAACAATATATGCAAAGATTTGGTTGGTTTTTCTTTCAATTTTTGAAATTCCTTGCCTGCTGTAAATGGGTCTGTACCAATCTCCACCCGTTCCATAATACCATACCTGCCCTTGTCTGATCCTGGTATGACCTCACCTCAATGTGACCCCCTCTGTCACTCTGTCTACCTAATGAGTAACCATCAACCCTTGTCTACTATTTAAGTAGAATCATTTCTCCTAATAAAGACATGTTTATCCACATTTGAGTTGGCTTTAATATTCTTCAAGCCTTTTCCTTTCCTTTTTTCTAAAAGGAATTCCTCATACTGTATTCCAGAAAATTAAGGTACATGTCCTTAATTTTGCCCTGAAGGCTAACCCAAGGCTAGCTTCAAACCTCAAATCTTTTGTTATAAAGATTTCCCGCCGTGTCCTTCTGGATGTTGTCCCCTGGAGCCAAACACAAAAAAATGGTGCTCACTACAGGGGCTGCAAGCCCCTTGGTTACCCCATTCTCACGTGCATTCTCTGGTTCTTCCCCCTTTGTTTCTGAAGTACCCGAGCAACCTAAAGTTTCTAGTCCTCCTCTAGAAGAAGATATTGCTGATGCCCCCTCAACTCCCATGGTAATTGTGTTGTCTTCCGGGCCCACTTGGGCCCCCTTCCAGCTTTCTTACTCAACTATGAGCAAGTTTGTGCCGCTGCCTGCTCCCTTCTTTAAACAGGCTCTGTGGCAATGCACACTATCCCTGGTCTCTGTCCTGGGTTATGCTTCTGAAGACCTGTATTTCTTCCTCTTGGACTTTGGTCTTCCCCCCGTGCTGATGGAATCAATGGAGACTATTGGCATGTTAGTTAACCAATTTATCCAACCTGTGTTGGTCCATCATCAGTTGGCATTGGGATTGCAAAACCAGCTCTTGACTGCCGTAGCCACTGCTGTCTCTAAAAATCATGCAAAAAATATGGCCTATCAAGAATGGTCCCATAGCCTATTTACTTGCATGCCAGATAACCAGCATGGCTCGTTAGCTTCACAAAAGTACTTGACCTTATCCCTAACCTCTCTTTGCTCCTTGCTCCCTGGATATATCAAGGATTGACTGTGCAAACTGGATGATTGCCAATCTATGTGGTGTGGACAGATAGAAGCAACCTTCTAAAATATTACCAGGATTTTGAGACGTTGGTCACCAAACTCAACCAATTTTGAGAACATGTCAATTCTCAACTTGAGCTGGTTGGGACTCACATTGATACTTGGGGCCACCACCTGCACCACCAATATGATCTGAATAAGGCTGCATTAGGAGAAACTCTGTATCAGGTGCACAATTACGTTGATGATAGAGTAGCTTCCATTGAATTGACTCCTCCTGCTCCTTCTGTTGAGGTCCTGTCTGACTTTGAAGCTTAGGTATGGGAAGCCATAGCTGAACTCAAAGCCACTACTCAACGTCAATCTTTGGTTTCAAACCCTCCTCCAGTGGATTCTATGCCCAACCCTTGCATTGCCTCTCTGACCAAGCAAGTGGCTACCTTGCAAGGTGAGATTGAGTATTTGAGACAACACCTCTCTGACCCTGATGATTTGTCCTCTGATGACAAAAGGGAGACTGAGGTCACTGGTACTCCTACCCACCTTGATCATGGGTGTTTCCCTGGATTGAAAGGTCAACCCTGTGTCAACTGTGCTCTTGCCTTGGATCATTTAGCGTCAGTAACAAATGACGTTACAGATTGACAAGATGCTCTAGAGCGCAAGGTGCAGAACCTCTCTTGCTTAGCGGAAATGATAAATGGACAAGGTACCCCTCTGGCTGCGCAAACAACTTCTCTGAATACTGGTATCAATGGGATTGCTGGCACATTGGCAGTAAAACTGATCAAGATTGATGAGTTTGGAGCTGCTGCCGCTACCGCCTGAGTATCAGTGAACAAAACAGCTCTACACTAGACACCCTAGAAGAGAGCCTTTGACTTCTCTGGGCTAGACAACCCGCTGCTGAATCTGAGTTTGAGGGCAACCCTCACATCAACGTCCTCAACTCAGGTGACAACAGCCAATGTACTTCCACAACCATTGACACAAACTGCAAGCCAATCTTCAAGAAGATATTTGACACTAAAACCTCTACCATTGTGGCCTTTCTGACAATCTACAAGACTACAATGTGTAGGGCCACTGAAGAGCTTAAAAAGGAGCATATCCTTAACTGCCTGCATCCTAAGTGCCAAGAAGTTGTATCCCTGAACTCCCATCTATTGTCACTTGGGAGGACATGAAGCACCTCCTTATTCAAGAATTTGGGGGATACCTCAGCTTGGAGGTCAAGAGGGATGCATTTTTGAACATTGTCTTTAAGCCCAAAGAAACCCTGGCCAAGTTTACTGATTGCTTCTATATTGAGGGGCAACAGTTAATCACTGGTCATCAGTTAACCCCCCGTAATGCTTACACGGTATGTTCAAATAATTTGAAGGTGAACTAGCTCCTATGCCTGCACTTTAAGGCGCACAAAGTTTCTCTTAAATCCATGAGGAGTATTAAGACCCTCTTGCAAGACATGCATTTGACCCATGAGAGCTGTGGTTTGAAAAAATAAAGCCAACAACGCTGGGACTACCTCTTGTACGCCACACATTATGACGCTGGGTTCAGGTGGACAGACTAAGAGGCAAAATTGTCATAATTGTGGTCAAATAGGGAACCACTTGCATACTTGCACTAATCCCCGAGTGGAAGGTTGCAATCCCAAGGAACAGGCGGGAAAAGAGAGATCAGCTTAGAAACAGATACGCTCTCTGCTGACAATCTCCCTTGTCTCCCCCTGATCCTCCTTCTGATGAAGAAGCTCTGTCTTCCTCTGGTCCAACTATCCTTCACCTATTCCATGATCTCTCCAGTGATTCCAATCCTGAAGATTCTGACTGCAATGAATCAGATAGTTATGGCTACTCTGTTCTGGGTGTTCCAGAAACTGTGCCTGTCCCTTACAAGCTTTTCTCGGGGAAAACCACCATTACCTTGTGCACGCCTTCAAGCAAAGCTAAGGCCATAGTGGCTCATCCTTACTTAGCACAGGCCCATTGTCCCCCTGTTTTGGTAGATTCCTCTGAAGAGGCTGCTGAGCTAGCAGAAGCTCTCTTTCAGAATGTGACTATATATCTCCCCTTGCAAACTGTATATAAGGAAATTCCTGCCTTAAGGTGCATGTTGGCTAAATGGGAGAAATAGTTAGAAGCTGTGCAAGACGTTCTAGCTGTCTTGCCCCCCTTTGGGAAAGATACTACTAGTGTGGAAGTATCAATACAAAAGGTTAAAATAAAAGCCATTTTGGACACAGGCTCTCCAGTCAATGTGGTACCATCCAAGTTAATGAAGAAGCTTGAGCTGGCCTTTGAACTCAAATACACAGTTTTATGGTACCATTGGCATGGCAAAAAATTGAGTCAGTGGTGCCTACTCAGCCCTGCCCATGAGATTTGGGAAACTCCTAATTGTTTCTCCCGCTGTTGTCTTAGAGAATAAAAGCTATGATCTCCTTGTTGGTACACAATTCCTCTGCAAGTATAATGGTATTGTAAACCTTCAAGATGGATATCTATTACTCTTAGGATACAAGGTCCCTTTGATTTTTGAAGAACCTCCTTGACTCCCTGGAAAACGTCTTAAGACTTGTGTGCTCGAGTACCCCAAGGTATCTTCTTGCTCAAGTATAGAACTCATTCCTCCAATATGTGTTCCCCTCCTCCTTCTTGTCCTGCAGAGGAAAGTGTGCCTCTTTTTCCCCCGCAGTGGTTACCATTCCTCCAGGCTCCCAAGTGATTATTGACTTTCAGATATCTTACAAACTACCTGAAAAATTATTCCTGGAACTCTACTCTCCTGAATCTCTAAGCTGCAAATAGCCCCAATTATGTCCAGGGATCTTAGATCAAACTCATAAGGAGCCTGTACAGTTGCTGCTAGCTAACCTGACTGCTTTGCCTATGCAAGTATTACGGGGCTAAGTTGTAGGGCATAGTTGCATATTAGGAGCAGAACAGGTGGCGTCCCTATACCCTTTTGGAACCTTCAGCAACTTTAATCTACCTTAGGAAGACCCTCAGGTTCTCTCCCTGTTCACTGCTGCCAACTTCCCACAATTATCACCCATCTAACAAAAAGATGTGTTGGACCTGCTTGATCAGTTTAAAGACATCTTTGCCTCTGGAACTACGGACTATGGCCTAGCCAAAGGGGCCATCCATCACATTGATACTGGTGATGCTCTGCCTTTTCTTGCCAAGCCATACCGCTGTAGTAGGGTAGAGGATGCCCAAGTTTCTAAGGAGCTTAAACAACTCTTATATGCTAGGCTATTGGCCCCCTCTCAAAGCTCTTGGGCCTTCCCTTTATTGATCCTTAAGAAGAAGGACAGAGTCTATCACATTGTGATGGATTACAGACAGCTAAACTTGCTAATAAAGAAGGACTCATACCCCTTGCCCAGAATTGATGATGATCTCAGACAACTGGGCAGTTTGAATTCTTCTCTGCTATGGATTTAGCTTCTGGATACTGTAAGGTCAACTTGTCATCAGAAGACAGAGAAAAGGCTGCTCTTATCACATCCAAAGGGCTCTATGAACCTACTCAAATGCCCCAAGGACTCTGCAATGCCCCAGCCACATTCCAAATAGCCATGTACTCTATTTTACAAGATCTAAAGCTTTCCTGTGTCCTTGTATATCTCAACAGCATCACTGTGTTCAGCTCCACCTTTACTGACCACCTCAAAGCTGTCTTCCTCAAAATTCAGGAGGCAGGCCTGAAACTCAAACCCTCTAAATTCTTCTTCTTCAAGGAGCAACCTGAATTCTTGGGCCACAAGGTCACCCAAAATGGGATCTGCCCCATGAATAATAAGGTAGAAGCCGTTGACAAGATGCTGCCCCCAAAAAACCTCCCCAAGGCACAAGCATTTCTTGTAATGATGAAATATTATTGACAGTTCATACCTGACTTTGCTGAATTGAGTGAACCCCTTGTCCAACTCCTTCAAAACGTCCCCTTCAAGTGGACTGACAGTCAGCAGCAATCTTTTGAAGCGCTAAAGACCAAGCTCAAAGTGGCTCCTATCCTAGTCTACCACAATTGTGATAAAGAGTTTATCTTGTATACTGACGCAAGTGGAGTGGCTGTGGGTGCCATCTTAGCCCATCTTGACAACAAAGGCGTGGATTGACCCATGACATATTCTTCCCAAGTCCTCAACAAACACCAGAAGAACTATAGTGCCACTGAGAAGGAGTGTCTGGTAGTGCTGCATGCTGTGAAGCAATTCAGGCACTACATTTACGGGACCCACTTTACTGTGATCACAGATCACTCCTCCCTTAAATGGCTGTGATAACTAAATGAACCCAAAGATCAATTAGCACGTTGGGCTCTGCAACTACAAGGATACAATTTCACTGTGGTACATTGTCCTGGTGCACAACACAAGAATGCTGATGAATTATCTAGGATGCCTATACTATCTATCCATCTGGCAGACACTGATTGCCTATACAAGTTAATAGGGTATCCTAACTCCTAGACCACTGAACCAGAAGACATCTGCTTGGCACTACAGGCCCTTTCCAAAGATACTGTGATTTGAGATAGACAACTCTTCAAGAAGGTCAACAACACCTATCTGCCCTATGTTCTCCCTAGTATGAGGATAGCTATCATTCTTTAAGCCCACATTGATACTGGACTTGAAGGTATAGCAAAAACTCATGACTGGTTGTGCAAGAACTTCTACTAGGAAAACATGTGCCTCCTAATCCCTGACGTCCTTGCATCCTGTCATTCTTGCCAGCTCTAACAACCTCAACTATTGCAACATCAGTTCAAGCTCATCCTGCCTAAACATGCCTTCCACACTGTGAGTATTGATGCTGTGGGGTCTCTTCCACATTCCAGATCTGGATGTTGGTTCATCCTAGTAGCTATAGACCATTTTAGTAAATGGGCTGAAGCTAAAGCCACCAAAGACATCACTGCTAAGACTACTGCAAACTTCTTGTTGCAAGATATATTCTATTGACACAGATGCCCTCAAGTCCTGATTTCTGACAATGGCACCAAATTTAATGCTTGCCTCATCACATCTATTGTAGAAGCTATGGGCACTCACCAATCCTTCTCTGGGCCGTATAAACTGTCTATCAATGGAACTGTTGAATAAGCAAATTCCTTCCTTATGTCCATTATGAGGAAAATCACCATCTCTGATGCCGCCAGTTGGGATATGTTTCTCCCTGCTACTCTCTTTGCTTATCAACTCAGAAGACACCAAGTGACTGGCCAATCTCCCTTTGCCATGCTGTAAAGGCGTGAAGCCACAACTCCTTCAACCTTGGGACCCCCTTTGATTGAAGTTGACACTTCTGTCAATCCAGAAACTCACATCAAGGACTTGACCAATTGAATAATTGACATCCAGGCTTGGCATATTCAACCTCCTACAAAGTCAAGGCCTTAGAGCTCTTGCCCTCCAATGCTTCTAGAGCCCCCTCCCTGAATATCAGGTTGCTGATTTGGTTCTCTATTATCATAATTGAACTGAGGGCAGAGCCCACAAACTAGACTCCCTCTGGGTTGGCCCTTGTGAAGTCATCTTCAAGAAGGGCGTCAAGTATACTGTGAAACTACTGTTACTTGGCCATCCTTTTGCCCAAGTTCATGCCAAATTTCTCCGTAAATATCAACTCCCTGTGTCCAATCTTGAGGAGGGAGATGTCCTAAATTGTGCCATTAATGCTATTTCAATATGGTCTTTGAATGGTGATATATGCAAAGATTTGGCTGGTTTCTCTTTCAATTTTGGGAATTCCTTGCCTTTCATAAATGGGTCTGTTCTAATATCCACCAATTCCAGAATACCATACCTGCCCTTGTCTGATCCTGGTATGGCCTCACACCAAAGTGTCCACCTTGACTACTCTGTCTACCTAATTAGTTACCATTGACCCTTGTCTACTATTTAAGTAGAATTATTTCTACTAATAAGGACAAGTTTATCCACATTTGCATGGCTTTAATATTCTTCAAGCTTTTCCCTTTCCTTTTTGCCAAAAGGAATTCCTCATTTTGTATTCCAGGAAATTAAGGTATGTGCCCTTAATTTTACCCTGAAGGTTAACCCAAGGCTAGCGGTTGAACCTCAAATATTTTGTTATAAAGATTTTTTGCTGCGTCCTTCTGGATGTTGTCCCCAGAAGTTGAACACAACAGTTTGAGCTTTCAGGTGCAATGAAATCAATTTCACTTCTCAGATACCACCAAATTGTTAACTTCTGTAGCTGCATTTCTGGACAGCTACCCTAATTATAGTTCTGAGCTATCTATGCTTGACTAAAAACTTTAAGTTTTAATTAAAGCTACTTTAAAGTCATATAAAGAGAAACTTTACCTCCATTCTAGGTAAAGTTACCCAACTGTATTCTCACCCCAGTTGGGGTCAGTATTTTAGTGCTACCTCAGCACATCCATTCTGGGGTATAACCCTAGCTTTATTCTCATCCCAGCTAACTACAGGATTTATCATACTCCTTAATATATCCATGACAGGGTACACAACTTCTCTATCTTTCCAAAGCACTAGAAAGGGGCCACCTTACTAACACTCCAAGTCAAAAATTAAACCCCAATAACCTCAGATGAGCAAAACCCAGCTAATTTAGCTAGCCAAAAAAAACCACACCCATTTACCTCTCTCAAGAAAACATCCTTTATTTGGACAACATTCCTCCATGCCTGCAAATAGCTCAACATATGTATCATCACAGGCAACATGTACTGGTTGAAGAAGAATAAATTCTATTGTTTGAAAAGCATTAAAAACCAAAGCTAGATTATCAATTAACCAAAATAAGGGTGTTCTAGAATGTCCTAGATGACATTGCTAGCAGCCTATAGAGTAACCCTTGGGAAGGTAAAGGAAGAATCAATTAATTACAATAAAATCATCTTTTAATTTGCAAGTGCTTCTGCGTGATCAGAAGCCATCATTTGAAAATAATTATTTTTCAATTTCTCCTAGCTATTCTGATACAATACTAATCATATCCTCACATATTACAGTATTCAGAAAAGTGCTCTATGCCCCACATGACTAAAGAATTGTGTTGCTGTAATGCAAAAAGTGCAAAAACTACAATATAGATAATTGTGCTGTATGTTTACTGCACCATTTTTTACTCTAAACTATAATAATAAGTGAGTTTGAAAAGTAATAAGGGAAATGTTACTATGCTTCATTGTTAAGTCCAAAAGGGTAAATAATAATTAACATCAGTCTTTATTAATTTGTACTGATATTTTTACCAGCCCAGCTGCCTGTGTCATCTTCAAAGTTAGCTTAAAACTCTAAGAAAGAGACTGCAGTAGTATCAGGGTATTGTAGAAGGAGGACCATCCTGGGGGCTTATAAGAAAGCTTATTATGTTGCTCTGCATAAAAAAGGCAATTGGCCCAAGACATTGGTCTAAGGAATGAAGTGGCAGCTTCCACACTTGCATCCCTCAATAAGCAGAGTCAAGTCCCTACCTGGATCACTACCCAGGGCTAGCCAGCCAGAAAATAGATGCTAGCTGGTGGAGATAATTGTTTCAATACAGTAGTTTTAAAAGCTATGGCAACAAGCAAAAATTCTTCAGATTTAAATGAAATGATTTCAGACTTAAACAAAATCCAACTCTCAGGTTAAAATATACCCTCTGTTAACAGGGTTTATTGGCGTTAATGGGCAAAATGGGTTAACACAGCAACAAAAGGCTCACACACAAAGTGAAACCATTCAAAATATAATCCAAAATACATGGATTCACAAACAAAATGGTGTGAGTTGACTTTCAGTGTACATATGTTTACTATGTGAATTGGTGACAAAATACACCCAAGCAAGGTGAGTCAAAACTCAAACCAAAAACAAAACACAATAGCAACTCACTACTTAAACAAAATCACTCACGCAATGTGTGCAATGGATTTTAATCAAGAATGATACCAAGGTATCTAAAATAAGACACAAGATCTGAAACATAGATTTTAAAAATATTAAGTTGGGTGCTTAATTTGGCATAAAATCTGGGAAAATGGGTGGAAAATATTTCAGGTATTCTAAAATGGGTGTTGTAAAACCAAAAACAACTAACTAAGAAATAAAAAATCTATAATTGGGATATTGGGTGGGAAAAAATATTAATTGAATATCCATATTCAGATAAAAGCAAAAATTAAAAATAGGGAGTAACTTAATTAAGTTTTATTTAATATTTTGTTAAATTCTCAAAACAGAAGGAACACAGCAACAGACTATCATTGCACCCGTTGTGTGCCGCAGTTGCAGTTGCCCCTGCAGGTCAAAGAATAGACTTAGTACAATACAAGAGCCTACTCAGGAAGGAGATGGGAGAGGAGAGTTCAATAGTGACGCTGCACTGACACAGCCAATTCAAGGAGCACAAGCTGCTAGGGTGCAGAGCGTCAATCCTTGGGTCCCCAAACTGACCCAGAAGCCAACCAAGGTCACCACTACAAAGAAAGTTAGAAACAAGGAGGTAGAACTTACTTTGTATGTGTTTGCTGTTGTGTACTGGCAAGAATCAGTCCCGTCAGCCATGCTGGAGAAGGTGAAGCCTGTACTTGATACTAGCTACAAGCCCTACGTCAGTGATGGCAATCAGGAGGATGACAAGGAGCCCCAGTTCTACCAAACCAATGAGGGACAGCTGGTGCTAAAGAAAGTTGCAGCGTTTTACACCAAGGTGCCCATGCCCTGTGTTGTGCCCAATCCCAATGAGTCAATCCCCACCACCAAAAAGCCTGCCCAGAAGCGCATCCCCAACATCAAACACATCATCCTGCTTAAGCTAATGCGGGAATTGGGTGACTATAAGGTGGCTGCGGCCATTGTTGGAGTGGAACCCAAATACGCCAGCAAGACCTTCCATAAATTCATTAATACTGGTTGTGTCCTTATCACGGAGAAATCCTTGTGTGTGTCAACCATGCTCACCAAGGAGCACAAATGGGCAATCTGCAAGTGGATCACCCAAGCCTAACATATTGAACTGGCAAATATACAGGCCATGGTCAAGTCCGCTTTTGGGATTGAGGCCTCAATTTCCTTTTACTACCATCTGGTGAAGGGAATGCAATTTTCTTGGAAAAAGCATGGGGTATCCCCCTACAATCAGAACAGCCCAGCCAACATTGACGTCTGGAAAAATTACGTGGAGGCGTACACTGCCCTCAAAGCCAAGGGGACAGTGAAATTCTATTATATTGACAAATCAGCATTTGCCTCGTTGAAGCGCAATGCATATGGCTATGTCCCCAGAGGCTCCAATGACGGGGTGGCTCGGCGTGCTGCAGTCCGCGCCACAGCATACTCAATGGTGGCTCTCCTTAGTCCAAAGGGGGTCAAGCTCTACCAAATGATACTAGGCTTCCACAATACCCTGACCTTCCTATCATTTCTCCAATTGGTCCAGGAGCACCTGAGGCGCACAAGCCTGGGCTTCACTAATGTGATTGTGTTGGACAATTTTGGTCTCCATAAGGTGGCTGACATTCTTGAGGAATTCCCAATGATTGACACAAGCATTGCAGTGGGCCCCCAGCAATTGGCCACAGCAAATATGCGCCTTCTCTTCCTCCCTGCCTATTTGCCCTTCCTAAATCCCATTGAGGAAGTCTTTGGCTGGCTCAAGCAAGTTGTCAAGCAAGGAACCCCAACTGGGACTGAGGACCTGTTTGATTTGCTGCAGGCTGGGTTCCATACCCTCCCAGCTGAGACTGTGGCCAAATTCTATGGCCACACTGATTTTTTCATCCCCGCGTGCCTAGCCAAACAGCCAATCAATTAAAGGCTTAGTGTGTCCAACTTTTTTTATATTCTCTAATTTATTATTCAATATTTATTAATTATCATTTATATTTAGATGTTTCCACGCCCGCAATCACATTCAGAAGATCCATCAATAGATGTAAGTTATTTATTTATTTTATTGTATATTATTTTATTATGCCATCTGAGGTAATCTCAAACGCTCAGTACTGGATTATGCAAAAATATTTAAATCACTTTGGTCAAATAAATGTAAAAATAATTTTAAAAAAATTAAACATAAAATGTACAAGTTAGAATTTATTTTATTAACGTATAATTTTATACTTTTATGAAAACTATTTCTGCAATATATTTTGCAAATCTTGTTTGCTAAAATATTATTTTAAAAATTAATATAATAAAATATTTTAGAGTATAAAGATGTTTATTAGAAGAGAGAATTTATTACAAACACCTGTAGTGAGTTTGGCAGTATGTACCCATCCCACAATAGAGGTGGTGCACAACCTCCACCGCCACACCGTGGACGGTGGATACACCCTTATTAAAATACTCACTCCTGCTGGTGAAAGGCAGTAGGATCAGGTGGGAGTGAAGCAGCAGCTTTTCAGGCGGGGCTGCAAACCCAAAGATGCCTGCCAGGACCAGGGCGTCCTGGATCACATGATCGACCGAGTTGTATCCAGGGGGGACCTTCTTCCCGTTGAGTGCAAGCCAGGCCTTGTCAATCCCCAGAAGAACCCCATCCAGGTCCTCAACAGACGTGCCCATCCCAAAGAAGAATAAGAACCCCAGGTAAACAACCGGATGAAGCCTTTGCCCTGCAAAGGCTTTTGTGAACTCACACAATTTATTATAGACCATGCTGATCTTCTTGTTGTGCCTGGTCTTTGCAAAGGTAAGATCCATTACATGGGAGCCCTGTCTCATCTGCACTCCAGGCCAGCCCAAAGTCTGCCAGGAAGATCTTGGTCTTCTTTACGGCTGTTGTGTCTGCAACAGCCAATTTGCCCACTGCGTGCCCAAAGTTCTCCAATAGGTAAGACAGGGTGTGCTCCACCGGGAAGCAGAAACAAGCAGCCGCATGAGCCCAGCCCATCTCCAGTACATTCTTGAATGGGAGCGTCACCAGGACGTCCCAAACAAGCTCAATGGAGTTTCCACAGTAAACTCCACTGAGGGATACCGGGTCCAGGCGGACCAGTTGGGCATCCTTGTAGGCAGTAACTGCCCACTCAGATGCCCCCTCAGAATGTGTCAGCCTGGCTAGTGCATCCCTTGTCATTGGGAAAGACCCATGAATTCTGTCTTAAAGCTCCTGTACAACAGGGGGGGACAGATACAATTGCTTGGCCACATGAGTGGCATAATTAGCATAAAAGGTGGCCAGGACAAAAGGGACCAGGACCCGGCAGAGTTCACTGTCTACGTTTTCTAAGAAAAAAAGGTAAGTATTTTGAAATTTTATTAATTTTATTTTTTAGGTTACCTTCTTGGGTTTCTTCCTTGCCGGCGGCTTCAGCTGGCTTAGCCATTCTTGGTGCAATCAATTGCGCTGGAAATTTGGTGTCCTCTGCCCTGGCACGCTTGGCGGGTTTGAGGTGGGCATACATCTCCGGGTCATCAACCCAGACGGACGGCGCGGGAAGATTGTAAGCCTTGAACTGAAGCCCCCTCAACCACCGTTTTCTGAATATTAAGTAAGTGCTCAATTGTTATTTCTGATGTGTCAGGCATTTTGGTCATTAATGCCTTGGGTCTCTCTGTCAAGTTTCTTGCCTTCAAGGACGGCGGACTTCACCTTTGCTTTGACCTTGCGGTCAATATCTTTGATTTTGGCAATTGCTAAGTCGAGGTCCTTTAGAAGCTTTTCAAGTTCTCTCATTTGATTTTTTTACTAACCTTTCCATATGTTTTTATAGCTTTAGCACCAATAAATTCTGTATTATTTTGATACTGTTGCCTCTTTGTTTATTCCTTTTTGTTTTCCCATCTACTAAATTATCCCATCTTTTTATCCATTGTGCATATGTTTTACGCTCATCTCAATATGTGTGTTGTTTTCTTTGTGTTGGCATTGGTTCCTTAATTACCATATTCTTTTTAGCGCTCAACATAGCCCCTTGTGAAATATTAACAACAATTTGGTGATCAGCTAAATTTGAATTAGAAAATTATAGTGTTAACTGTTTTTAGATAAAGTTGTTACTGATCCAAATTCAAAACCTTAATGATAAACTTTAAGCCAATCAGGAATCAAGTGATAAAGTGATTGTTGTGACATAAAGGGTCATTCAATAATTCTTTGATGCATGTGCGCTAATTAATATGATTGGCTGGATGTTTTGCCATTGTACGCCATTGCCACTATGACAAGTTGTTGGTGGACTAGTGCTAACCCAGCAGCTGATTGGGCACTAGTCCATCAACAACTTGCCACAGCAGCAATGGCGTACAATGGCAAAACATCCAGCCAATCATATTAATTAGCGCACATGCATCAAAGAATTATTGAATGACCCTTTATGTCACAACAATCACTTTATCACTTGGTTCCTGATTGGCTTAAAGTTTATCATTAAGGTTTTGAATTCAGATCAGTAACAACTTTATCTAAAAACAGTTAACACTATAATTTTCTAATTCAAATTTAGCTGATCACCAAATTGTTGTTAATATTTTCACAAGGGGCTATGTTTGAGTGCTAAAAATAACTGTGTTCAGGATCTAGATACACGACATAGTAAATATATGATTTTATAGAAATAAGCTGAACATAAAGAATAAAACCAACTATAAAAAAAGAGAACACAAACAATTGAAATTCAAAATAAAGATAATATAAATAGAAATTTTCTGGGACCAGGGGTTTATTGAGGTGTGAATAGTGATGCCAGTAGGCAGAATGGCACAGGGAGGAGGACGTAGAGGCAGTGCTGGTCTGGGGGGTCTGGGATTGGATGGGTTGGGGTTGCGGGCAGGGGGTGTTGGTGGTGGGGGTGGAGTCAGGAGGATTGCGCGTGATGGCCGCCATATACTGCTCATTGTACTCCTCATCAGTCATTGGCTGGATGGGCTGGTAGGTGGCTGTGGCACGGGGTGGGAGGTGCTTATCCTTGTGTGATTGGTTGCCCATGTTCACATGGAAAACCATTTGCGCAAACAAGTCAGCCACCATTTGGTGACCAAAGAGAAAATTGTGATCAAGGACCCCAAGATAGAGGTTGTTGAAAGCCTGAGGGCAGCGCTCCTGTAGTGTATCTTCAATATTGAAGAAGACAACATCAGCCAGATGGACGTCTGCATGGCCAGCGGGGTAGACTGAGGCCTGGTGCCCGTGTCCCTGGATGGCCTTGAGGGTGGTAGAGCTACCCTCCATCTGGTGGCTCAAGAAAACCTGATGCTTTGAATTTGAGCCATCCCAAGAGTTGAGCAATCCACCGAGGATGTGGCTGTATGAGTACCCATCAATGAAATCAGGGTTTGTCTAATAGTAGACAAAACCCTTGGCTGAAACAGCCAGAAATGCACCAATGAATGTCCCCTTCTTGACCTTCTTCTTTCCATTCTTGGTGGTGGCTTTTCCTTGGTCACCAAAATTGTCAAATGCAATTGATAACTTGTAGTACAAGACAAACATGATGCCATCTGTTAGACTTATCAAGCATCTGACCAGGGTTGATTTGATTGCGGTGTCATATGGGGATTCCTCAGCGCCATCCCATTGGTTGCCAGCAAAATTGGTAAGAACCCGCATGGAAGCCACCTTTCCGTGCATCCAGAGCTGCACTATGCGCTCAGACACCCAAATGCCATGGTGTGCAAGTTGCTTCCGGACCTGGGTCAAGGAAAGCTTGGGGTCCTGCTGGAGGAGGTCAAGCATTATTGGGTAGGCCTCGGTTATCTGGGACTCTGTGGCCTTCTTTGGCTTCTTGGCTGTCCCAATCAGATTTCCCTTATTCATTAGATTGTTGAACTCCCGCATTATGGTGGCTTGGGTAAATTGCAACTGGGCAGCAATCTGGTCCCATGACAGACCCTGTAGGTTTAGTGCCTTAATTTCCTGAAGAATTTGGGCAGTGATTATTCTGCGTTTGGGGCGCTGGACGGCAGGAGCTGAAGCCTGATTGGCTGAGGGGGGGCAGGTTGGGCGGTGGTGGGAAGTTGTTCTGGATTGAGGTTGCTATCCTGATTGGTTGGTTGACGGGCAGCTTGTGCAGGGGTGGGTGTGGGAGCAAGGGCAGAGCTAGACGCTAAGTGACTCTCAAGCAAGTCAAAGCCATATGGGTTGGGGGACAGTAACAGGTCAGCTTCCTTGTTACCTGCCTCAAAGGCTTGGGTGTAAACAGGTGCCTTCACGTTCTGAGCCTTGTCTCCATTGAAGCTGGCTTGGCTGCTGCTGGCTTGGCTGCTGGTGCAGTTGAAGATATTGCTTGTAAAAACCATTGTAAAAAACCTAGGATAAAATCACTAAAAGTAGAAATTTTAAAACTTAATGATTTATTTTTATTGTAATCTCAAGTCCATATTTGGAAGGTTCTCAAAACCATTCCATACAAATCAGGAGCCATGAAAATGGATAAAATGCCTCTGTTCCTAAATTGGATAGCTGTTGATTGGCTGTAAAACTGTTATTTTTCTATTTTAGGCTGCTCATACTCACATCTTGTGTGAGTTCATTTTGTTTGTGCTTGTGTAATATTGCTTCTAGATTGCTCAAGTTTTGTTTCACTTTAGTCCTTCTGTTGATGCCTCATATGAATCCTGATTGGATTATAATATACTCCAGAACAGCATCCATCCATTTCACTTGTTGCGTCAGTTCATTTTGTTTGTGGTTTGAACTACACCGCTTGATGTTTGATATAATTTTGTATGATGGGTTAGTGAATTTTTTTTTTTTGGTTTGACAGTTCATTATTTAACCAAAGATATTTAAATTAATTGAATCCTGAATCTTGCGCAACTTGGATTTTGTTTAAATCTGAAGAATTTTCTCTTGTTGCCATAGCTTTTAAAACTACTGTATAATCAGAGTTGGTATAATACAATATGCCTGTGAGCCCTTTATCTTATAGTGTTTGGCCTGAAAATCCAATCTGTGGCGGACTCTTCTAGGTGTTATCCAGGTGATGATCCATAAAATGGCCCTTTTATTCTAGGTTATGATTAAATTTTAGAATAGTAAATAATGTGAGATGTATGTTCAGGTGTCTGTAGAGGTGGACAGATTGATTGCACAATATCTTAATTTTCCATATATTAATTAAATATAGGAATTTTTTGATGTCAGAGTGTGATTAAATCATATATTTATCTATCTTTCAGCCTGGTTATCTTTGTTTTTATGTTGCATTCATCCTTAGGGCTGCATTGCTGTGCACTGCAATTATTAGTTAAATTCATTAGCCAGTCAATATCCCAAAATCTTGCCAGTATATTTTCAAGATTTTTATAATTTAATATTACAAATAAAGATTATTTTTTATTTTTTGTTAGTTAAATTTTTAACACAAAATATTGTTATCTTAAAAAATGTTATTCTGTAACTTAAGATGCTGTTTTTGAGATAATATAGGGTACCATATTAAGCTATATTTATGTTGCATTGAGTATAATTATAATTAGTTAAAGTGTAATAATTTATATAGTTACTTATAATATACTTTATAATTATAGCTGTTCATTGATGTAAATATTCAATATTTTAATATACTATATATTAGTTTTCAAAGCTATAGTGCTAAGCAAAAATGACTGAGATTTAAATGAAAGTAACTCAGATGTAAACAAAATCAACTCAGATGCAAAAAAATAAAAAAAATCAATCAATTCATATAGATTAACAATATATTTGGGTTCACTTTTATTTTGGTTTTGTCTGAGTTGATTTTGTTTAAATCTCAGTTGTTTTTGCTTAGCGCCATAGCTTTGTAAACTACTGTATGAAGTTGCATCTTCTAAGATTTATCTTTTATTTATTGATTGTAGAGGCTTTTAAATTAAGATTAATTTTTAATGTTTTGACTAAAAAAATTATTTTCTTTTTGAAAAATTCATTATTTAAAGCCTTATTATCTGTTTATAATAAATTTTGATTTAAAAGCCATTCAAATTAAAATTACAATTCAAAAGTACCAAGATTTTATTTAAGTAAAGCTAAGTCAAATTTTGCATAATATATTTATATATTTGAAATATCACGTCATATGAATTTTTTGTTAAGCTAAAAATAAATAAATTTTAAAAGTAGGGTTTATATGGTTTTAATAAAGTAAGTTTCATAGTTTCAAAGCTTTTGAGTTCATAAATATATCATTTAATTCCTTTGGTATATTGTAAGGATTTTCTAGATGTTCATTTATCAAAGAAAAATCAATGCAGCTTTTTTTAAAAAATATTGGAAGAACTGAATTTGATATTCTGTAAAGAATAAGTTCTTTTTCATTCATATCCTCTTTAGATAAATCAAATGATATTAGGCCAATAGTGATGCAAATAGAAGGGAAATTTAACTGTGCTTTGCTTAAAGTAATAGTGGAATTTTTAAAGAAATATGCCTTCCATGTTTCCTGAAAGCTTTCAAACTTTTGATTTATTTTATTATCCCTTTGAATTAATTTTGAGCACTAATTTAAACATTAAATAATAAAGATTTAATTACAAAGTAAATCCCAATTAATGATATTTTGAATGAAAATGGCTCAAATTCTTTGGCATTCCAATAAACTATTCCAAGTAACTTGAATATAATATCCAAATTTATTATTTCTTTTTGGCTTATATTTAATAAGTATTCTATTTTAGTGCTAATTCTATAATTTAAAGCTTTTAAAATTAAAAAATCTGAGAAAGTACCATTAGATCTTAATATATCTAAAAATAAAAATCTCAAGATATTTCCTTCCCCAAAATAGAATATTGAAATCACAATTATTAATGAAAATACTTTAGTTGGAATATAGTTTAGATTTTGAATATTAAAATCAATTAATTCTTTTCTGTAGATATACTCCCCAAGCAATCCAATAGATATAGTTCTATGTTTTAATTTAAATGATATTTCACTCTGTCTTTCTATCCATTCTGCTAAAAGATAGATCTAGAATAAAATTAAAATAAATAATTCTTTACATCTTGTGTCCTTGATTTTTGATTGATTTTAGAGCTTAATTCTTTAATATAGTTAACATCTATTTCCTTGAATTTGCTATTAAAAATACTCTTAGTTGTATCAATATCCTTCTTTTTTAGTAAAAATCTCATAAGATAAATTTTCTATAAGGTTTGTTGCATTAGAATTGCTTTAAAATTATTATATACCCTCTGTCTATAAGTTTCAACTTTATTGTTTTTGATATTTTTAAAGTTATTTATTTGAGGCTCTGTTAAAAAATATTTCTTAGATTTAATTTAAATTTATAAAATTAGATTTATAAAGGATAGCTTGACTTACCTTTAAAACTCAATTTTTGATTTAGCCCTTGTATATCAGCTTCTATTTTATCCAAACTTGAAAATTAATCTAGCTAAAGATTTACCTTTTTGTATGAGAATCATTAGGAATATTTGTTTCATAAATATTTTCTATTTCTTGTTTTATTTTTATTAGTTCTATCTCAATGGTTCTTATGCTACATATAATATTTTCAATTTTGTCTTTATTTTCCATTATAAAAAATACAAGCCAAATATTTAACCCAAGGAAGCTTATTATAATAGACAAGTGTTTTCAATAGATAATTAGTACACAAATTTTTATAGAAGCTATAACAAATGCACCAAATTTGCTTTTATAAGTAATTCTTAAAGTTGAAATTAACACTGTTTTTAACTTTTATTTATAAAAGTATATTTTTAAATATTAAAAATTCAATTGATAGTTTATCTAAATTTAAAATTAATATATTATTAAATAACTGATTAAATTGATATACTTTTATGTTCAAAAAAAGTAACAAGTTACTTTTAAATATGAACCTAATTTAATTGAAAATCCTTATGCTCTACTTGTTATTCTATTTTAAAATATCTGTCTCGATTTAAGTAAGTTATTCAAAAAGAAGAGTGTATTTAAAATTTAAATTAAGGATATTATTCTATAAAAAAAGAATTCTCCTAAATAATCAATTGTCTAGGTCTAATTGATTTAAAAGGAGCATATAATGCTTTAACAAGCTATCAAATATAAGTTTATATGACTTGTTTTATTTTTCTTTAAAATTTCAATTCTATAATATTATACTTTATAAAAAATGAAAATCAAATAAGCTTTTCAAAAAATTAAACAGCTTTTAATAATCAAATAGTCAAAAAAAAATATATTACTTCGTTACTAGGTTTTATTTCAAACATCTAAATCATTTTATTTCATAGGGAATTATGTTTATTTATTAATTCAACCAATTTATGTTTATAAGACATTTCATTTTTTTAAAAATTAAATCATTTATTTAAATATTTTGATAAAACTCTAGAAATTCTTTTTCAAATTAAGTCCCTTACAATAAAAAATAATGGCATTTAAAAGTATTATTGTTGTAGCTATTTTTTGTTAACACAATGAATTTTTTATAAATAACTTTTTACATAATTTAGGACCCATGTTTTTATAGAAGAAAGGATTTATGATAAAATTAGAACTTTATTTTGAAATGAAAATTACTCTTTTTATAGAGATTTCAGCTATGGATAATTAAAATTATATTGAAAAATAGATCACAATAAGACCTAGTATTCTATAGAAAATTATTTTTTCTAAATATATAAATTATTATCCATTATTTGAAGCTTCTTAATATAGCATAAAATCTTTGAAAAGCATGATCCTTTTTTTCTTTAATAATTTGATGCCACTAATTAAAAAATTGTAATTTTTAGTTTAAGTTTTAAGTTATTAATAATATTTTAAATAAAAGTATGATTACTTTTGTAGAGCTATAATATTGAATAAAACATTACTTGGCAATATTTTTAATATCTAAATGTACCTTATTATAATAACAACATATTTATTATGTTTCCATCTTTTTTAATAAATAGCAAAGTAATATTATTTTTTATTTTGAAATAAAAATCAAGAGAAAATTTAAGCCTTGCAACAAGATAAAATATGTTTGAAAAAATTATAATATGGTATATATTTATGATATTGATTATCTAATGATAATCTTAATTAAAGTGCAAATAAATTAAAGCTCAATAAAGCTTGCAAGATTAGGCTGATTGACTGCAAATGATCAGAAAAAATTATAATAAGATCAGCAATATCATATATGTTTTAATATCCTATTTATTGATAGTTGTTATCAAAGTAATTTTCAGAATTTTGGTATATTAACTAATTAAAAAATTCAACCAATAATCACAAGTGCAAAGATATACAGCCTATGAATAGTCTCAACAAAAAAACACAGGCAATTGGGCCACAGGATCTTTGGATCAATGGCCAAATTACATCCTGGAAATAACAAAATCCCTATTTATAATTAATAAATGAAACATACAGATACTTCAAAATCAATTACTCCACTTCAACAGGCACCCAAATATGCATCTCATAACAATTATTATTCTAAAATTAAAAAAATTCTAGAATGGGAGGGCTTTCATATAAAACGTCACCTGCATTACATCTATAATAGTCCATTATGGATTGAGCTATAATACCAAACACTCTAAGATAAAAAGCCCAAAGTCTATTATAATATAGCAGCTCTGGTTAAGTGAAACAATATACTGTCAAAACCGCAGGCTCAACCCGCCAGCAAGGTTCCAACCAAGCGGGTTTGTGACCTGCAATCTGATTAACCGATCACTTGAAGCCAGACCCAGAAGTCAACTCAGATTACCAAAATCAATCAACATGAACAAATGATGATCCCTCACGGTGGATACTTCAATTTGGCACTTGACTCATTAACAGGATCAAGCCACCCCCTCTTTCATCCAGCCATGTGATCACCAATCATGTTCCTTCTATCCATTGATTCACAATAGCTATATAATCACTATCTCACAATAAAGATTATTATCTATCCTCTAAATATTTTCCCCTTGTAATTCTGCTAAAACAGCACAGTTACAACATTGGTAGCACAGGTAGGTTCTCCATCCTACCTTATCTTGAAAAATTCCGCCTGTTGCCCGCATATGCCGCGGCCAACAAATCCTTGACAGAATTATGTCTGGCCTCCTGCCTGACTGGACGCCGTACACTCCTGGTACCAAGATACCTGATGGTTTTGTTCTCTACCAAAACACAGTGATCCCATTACCTGCCTTCAACGCCCTGTCCGCCCTAGGGCTCTTTCAGGCTCCCTCATCAGCGCCACAACCAGCTGACAAAACCACCATGCCCGCCTATGTTGCACAAAGTCTTTGCAGTGCCGCCTTGGAACCCCTTGCAGGGGCCAACGACGACAATGCTGCTGCATGGATTCAGTCTGCCCAAAGCAAGTTGGCTCAGATGGAGTGCCCATAGCAGTTTTGGATTGCGGAGATTTCCATTTGTCTGACCCATGACACTGGCACTTGGTGCAACAAGTGGCACAAAGAGCACACCAACAAGAACTGGGACACCTTCAAACAGGACTTCTTGGTGAGATTTGTGCTTAAGGATACGACACTCATGATCATACGCCAAGTAAAGAACCTAACCCAGACAGACACCATTAAAGAACTCACCCCCGCCTACAAGGAACTCTGTCTCTGCGCCCCATCCAACATGGCCTTTGACACGCCAGCAACACACCTCATGTACTACGGCACTCTCAAGTTGCACGTAATGAGACATGTGAACCTGGATCAAGTTACCAACCTACAAAGCCTGTACTGTGAAGCAGAAAAAGAGGGGGAAACCTCTAACGCTCTGCACAAGGCACAGACTGGGAAACAGGAGAGACCCAAGGACTCACATTCAAGTGGGCAATCCTTGCAACCACCTCCAGGAGGTAATGGTAACAACAACAACCACAAAGCCACGGGATTGAATGGGAATGGGAATGGAAATAACAGCCAATCAAATTGTACCCATTTACGTGTCACCACCACCCAAGGCAACCAAGATGAGGGAAAACCCTGGGGAGAGCACTAAGCAAGCCAAGCTCTCCCCACGCAACTCCTGACTTGCCCAACAATGAATACCAACCCAAGGACGTGGAACAATGCCCAATGATCCAAGTGCCCTCAGAAGACCCGGTACTTTACACCATCGCCAGACATCCCAATAAATTGATGTCTTACCCTTTCTGCTTTTGCAGTTACACAGGCTCAGCACTCTTGGACTTGGGCGCAGATTGAACTTTAGTCAACAGCAGCTTTGTAGATAAATTCAAGCTGACCACTAATCCTTTGTGGATTAAAAATGTGGTCCTGGCTGATGGACACCACATTGCCGTGACAAAAAAACTGCCCCCTTCTCTGTCATGCTTGAGAAACTCCACTCCACCATCCAAGGTCCTGTCATTGACTTCCCTAAGTTTGACATTGTACTGGGACTAGACTGGCTGCGGAGAAACAACCCTCACGTAGACTGGGCAACCTCAGTGCTGACCATCAAGCGCAAAGGTGTCAACCACCAAATCTACCCAGACTCTGTAGACCAACTCCTACAAGATCACGTCTTTGTATGCATCACAGAGACCTCAGATGAGAAGTAAAACCTGAAAGCTATTGACTGGGACTTCTGCCAGTATGAAATCATACACTTCAAGGACCATCAGGACACCTCCACACCGCAAGATTGCAACATTGTGGCCCGTCACCCAGAAATCTTTAAGGAAGCGTTACCTGGGCTACCCCCTTAGAAACACATCCAACACTCTATCCAACTCAAGGGGGCTTTACCCAAGGAACACCCCATTTACAGGCTGATCCCAAATAAGGACAACACCCTGCGCACCTATCTCAAAGAAGCACTGGAAAAAGGACTTATCCGCCCCTCACAGTCTCCCTTTGGGGCCGCTGTATTCTTTGTGGCTAAAAAGGACAGTACCTTATGCCTGGTCACAGACTACTGCGCCTTGAACGAAGTCACCATCAAGAATTGTTACCCCTTACCACTAATTGACAATCTCTTTGACGCCTTGGGAGGAGCCTCTGTCTTCTCCAAGATTGACCTAACTGCAGGTTACAATCAGATTTGTATCAAGGAGGAAGACATCCCCAAAACAGCCTTCTGCACCAAGTATGGTTCCTACAAATGTGTGGTACTCAACTTTGACATGACCAATGCCCTGTCCACCTTTGTAACCTTCATAAACAAAGTGTTTGCGCCACACATAGGCAGACACGCCCTTGTGTACCTGGACAATATCATTGTCTACAGCCCCTTGGTAGAGAAGCATCACAAGGACCTGGAGGAAGTCTTTGCAACCCTGGCACAACACAAACTGTTGGCCAAGCCCTCTAAATGCCAGTTCTTCTGGGAGCAACTAACCTTCTTGGGACACATAGTCTCAAAGGACAGCATCAAACCCAAAAGTCAGAAGATACAAGCCATCTGCAAAATGCCACCTCCCAAGGACAAGTCAGAACTATGCACCTTCTTGGGAATGGTGGCCTATGTACAACGTTTCATACCTGACTGTGGCGTCTTGACCGCCCCCTTGTCCGCCATAACAGGCGCCAAGTCCAAGTTTGTATGGACCCCCCAACGTGACCTCTGTTTTAGACGTCTTAAGGAAAAACTCACAACAGCACCCATCTTACAATACCCCAAAAAAGACGGAAAATACCAGATGGAAACTGATGCTTCAGACGCATCCATTGGGGGAGTACTATGAATCAATAATAGTGATGGTGGCTTCCTGCCCATAGCTTACAAGTTGAGCAAATTGACAGATGGCAAGTGTCAATACCCAATCCACGACAAAGAACTGTTGGCCATTGTACACTGCCTAGTCAAATGGCGCTGTTACCTGGAACGGCAGGAAGAATTCACAGCACTAACCAATCATAAGTTGCTCATCTATTTCAAGACACAAGCAAACCTGTCACGTTGCCAAGCGCAATGGATGGAAATCTTAGAAAGGTTTAACATGCTCATCCAATATAAGCTCAGGGCCAAACTTGCCATGGCAGATGCCCTGTCCCACCTGTATGTCCGCGCTTCTAGGGGAGAGAATGGGCTCAACCCAGACTGGCCTCTCCTAGTGCTCTGTACAAAAGACAAAGGGTTCCCTGCAGGCACAACCAATATCACCAAAGAAATAGTCATCAAGAATGAGCACCTCTTTGCTGAAGTATACAGGACTCTTCACAGAAAGATGTCAGATGGAACAACAATTCCCTACATTCTCACACATCAACGAGTTGATACCATTCTTTGCTACCACAGAGATCTTGGACATACTAAGAGCCGAAATCTATATGAATTCCTAAAACATAAAGCCTGGTGGCCTACCTTATACTGCAATGTCCAGTAAGTGCTAGAACAGTGCAAGGTCTGCAAAAAGTTTGCCAGAAGCAAAACCCTGCCTAAGTCTGTACTCCCCATTCAAACCCAACTACCATTCAAGGTATGGGCTCTGGACATTGTGAGCCCCATGCCAGGAAAGCACAACAACAAAAAATACATCATCACAGCCATTGATTTTGCAACAAGGTGGCCAGTAGCCCAAGCGGTGAAATTTCACACTGGTAACAACTTCCAACAATTCATTGGCAAAGAAATAATCAGTAATTTTGGAAATCCAGAACTCCTAATAACTAATGGGGGCAAAGAATTGACCTCCAAAAACACCAATGTGTACCTCGCCAAAAACAGGGTCAAACACACTGTCACAACACCATACCATCCACAGGCCAATGGACGCGTAGAGCAGCTCAATGATAGCCTTGTGCAAGCCTTAGCCAAACTCACTGCTGGGAGACCTGAAGACTGGTATAAGCAGCTACCAACTGCATTACTTGTGTGCCAAACCCAAGTGAACAGATCCACAGGGAAAACCCCGTTTGAACTGATATATGGCACACAGCCTAATATCATTCAAGCATTGACAGGACCCAAACTGGAAATCCCAAGTCAAGTCCCCCCTTGCTCTGATCCTCACATAATAGAGGCCAACAGCAAACAAGCAACCAAAGAAAAGGAACGCTTACAAAAGACCTTCATTCCCATCTGTCAAAGACATGAAGTCAGGGACAAAGTCTGGGTCATGAATATCAACAAAAGCAAGCTACAACCCAAAAAAGTAGGGCCAGCAATAATCCTAAAGGTAAACGACAATAACACTTACCTCATGCAAGGGCTCAGGAAACGCACAAAAGACAAGACGTTACACCACAACCACCTACAACCTTGTAAAGCAAGACAGAAGCAACAAGAAACTGCCCTGCCTGCCACCAAACAACAACTGGTTTGATATGGCGCCCGGGCTCCTGACAACCTCCCCGAGAACCTGCCTCCTGAGGAGGCCAACTTTCAGCCGGGGGGGGTGTTGAAACTGCAGGCTCAACCTTCCAGCAAGGTTCCAACCAAGCGGGTTTGTGACCCGCAATCCAATTACCCGGTCACTCAAAGCCAGACCCAGAAGTCAACTCGGATTACCAAATCAATCAACATGAACATATGATGATCCCTCACAGTGGATACCTCAATTTGGCGCTTGACTCATTAACAGGATCAAGCCACCCCCTCTTCCATCCAGCCATGTGATCACCAATCATGTTCCTTCTATCCATTGATTCACAATAGCTATATAATCACTATCTCACAATAAAGATTATTATCTATCCTCTAAATATTTTTCCCTTTGTAACTCTGCTAAAACAGCACAGTTACAATAATATTTCACTAAATAGCAGACATCTACTAGCTAGCTAGCCCTGGGTAGTGACCCAGGTAGAAAACTAACTCTGCTTAATTTAGTGACTGAGTTTTACAGTTTATAAGAAAAACACTGATGCTGTGGAAGTTGTCAAGTTAGTTTCTTTCCAAAATCAACCCCTCAAGGTTAAGCCCCCTGGTGTGTTGCTCTAATGCTACTTAAGTCTCTATCTTAGCACTGTAAGCTAAACTTAGAAATAACACAGAAAGCTGAGCCAGCCTCAATGTTAGTATATATGAATATAAATTGATGTTTCATATCTTGTTCCCCTTTGGACTTGTCAAGAAATAAACTCCCATGTATTAAGTTTGCTTTACCTGAGTAAAATAATTACCAGCCTTAAAGATGAAACCTTTTCAACCTGATGGAATTCCAAGCTACACTAGATAGCATCAATAAAAGGAGTCTTTGATATATTGCAATTGTGTTTTAATTGATCTCAGAAGCCCTCAATGCAATAGGCCTTTGCTAATGTACACCAAAGAAATTAGGGACATACAAGATTCATATACAGTAGTTTTAAAGGCTATGGCAACAACTGAAAATACCTCAGATTTAAGAAAATTCCAACTATCAGGAAAACTATGCACTCTGTTAACAGGGATTTTTGGCGTTAATGGGCAAAATGGGTCAACACAGCAACAAATTGCTCATACACCAAGTGAGAATATTCAAAATACTATCCAAAATACATGGATTCACAAACAAAATGGTGTGAGTTGACTTTTGGTGTACATATGTTTACTATGTGAATCAGTGACAAAATACACCCAAGCGTGGTGTGTCAAAAATCAATCCAAAAACAAAACACAATAGCAACCCACTATGTAAACAAAACCACTCAAATGTTGTGTGCAATGGATTGTGATCAAGAATGATACCAAAGTATCTGAAATAAGACATACTATATGGGATATAAATTTTAAAATATTGTATTGTGTGCTTAAATATGGCCTAAAATCTGGGGAAAAGGGTAAAAAATATTTTGGGTATTCTAAAATGGGCGCTGTAAAACCAGAAACAACTAATTAAGTAATAAAAATTCTATAATTGGGATATTGGGTGGGAAAAAATATTAATTGAATATCCATATTCATATAAAAGCAAAAATTAAAATTAGGGAGTAACTTAATTGAGTTTTATTTAGTATTTTATTAAATTTTAAATGAAAGGAACACAACAACAGGTTAATAATGCACCTGTTGTGCACTGAGGTTGAAGTTGCCCCTGTGGGTCAAAGAACAGGGTTAGTGCAACACAAGAGCCTACTCAGGAAGGAGATGGGAGAGGAGAGTTCAATAATGACGCTGCACTGACACAGTCAATTCAAGGAGCACAAGCTAATAGGGTGCAGAGCAGAGACTCTTGGGTCCCCAAGATGACCCAGAAGCCCACTAAGGCTACCACAACCAAAAAAGTCAGATAAAAAGAGATTGAACTTACCTCCTATGTGTTTGAAACTGTGTACTGCCAAGAGTTGGTCCCGTCAGTCATGCTGGTGAAGGTTAAGCCTGTGCTTGACACTAGCTACAAGCCATTTGTCAGTAACAGCAACCAGGAAGAGGACAAAAAGCCTGAGCTTTATAGTACTACAGAGAGACAGCTAGTGTTAAAGAAGGCTGCTGCTTTCTATAACAAGGTGCCTATGCCTTGCAAGCCTGTCACCAATCAGGATTCTGGCTTTTCTGAACCCACTGAGGCCGCTTAGAAGCACATTCCTGATATCAAACACATCATCCTGCTTGGACTTAAGTGTGAATCTGATGACTACAAGGCAGCCACAGCTCTTGGTGGGGTGGATCCCAAGTACGCCTCCAAGACATTCAACACCTTCATCATGACTGGCCATTTCCTTTGTGGTGCAGGGTGCCTGTGACAGTCCACATGTTTGGTGGTTTGCGGGCAGGACTAATGATGGCCAAGTAAAAGTTTGGTTGTTTGGTTTCAGGTAGAGGCCTAGTAGGTAATGATGGCTACTAGGGAAGATAAAGCCTGGCTAGTAGGTGAAAAGACTACTAGAGGCAAATGATGCCCCCACCTGGCAAGAGATATTGGCTGCTGTGGGCTAGAGGTCCTCACCCATCAGGGAACTGTGGCTGCTAGGGGTGAGGAATGAGACAGCTCAGGAGGAAATTTTAGCTGCTTGGGGTGGGGAGTGATCCAGCCTGGTGGATAGTGTGTGCTACTCAGGCTGGATGTTGTTGAGACCCTGGCGGGTAACACAGGTTGCCAGAGTAGGAAAGTGTTCCAACATGTTAGATAACTTGGCTACCAGGGCTGTAAGTTTTGGACCCCTGGCAGGTAGCGCGGGCTGCCAGGGAGGGGAAGAGCTCTGAGGGCTCTGTGTACCCTGATACACTTGCAGGAGGTCTGTGAGCAAGCATCATACCTAACAGACTGGTAGGGTGTCCTTGTTTATGTCCCCATGTGATCTTTGGGGAGATCACAAGGTGAGCATTGGAGATCATAGATTTTCTTAGATGTGTCACCAAGGTGGTTTTCTTGGGGAAGCAGCTGCAGAACTTGGTGTGATCAGGCCTCTGGGAATTAAAGCTGGTTACTTTGTGACTGAAATCCCAGACTTAATCACCTGGGTGAGTAAAAACAACAGCATAGACTTTATTGATCTATGGTTGGGTGACCTAAGTGGTTGCCACTTGCAAGGGCTCAGTCAAACACCAGTTCAATGTAGACTCATGCCTGGGTCTACAGGTTCTGGTAAAGGGGACTGAGATAAAGAACCAAGGTGGTTCATAGTATGAGATCAGCAGAGAATACTAGTAATAAGGACTGTATGATCACAGTGAAGACTAGTTGAGGGACTGTTTGTTCATGTTGAAGTTTGGAACCAAAAGAGTTCATTGTGCAAGTGGAACCAAGGTGGCTCCTAGTGAGGATAAGCTGAAGGACTGAAAGATCATGATGTAGAATTAGCTGATCATGATACAGGAGCTGGCTGAAGGGCCAGAAGATGATGGTGAAGAACTGGTGGTCTGGAGTAATGAGCCAAGATTTTGCCAAATTAATTTGAGAGAGGTGGGAAAATGTGAAATGTTTTGCCTTGTCTTAGTAGTGAACTCAAGAAGAAATGTGGATAGAAGTGTGGGTAATATATTTATTTATTAAGTTCCTAGGATATATGAAGGTATTTTTCTATGAGAGCTGGATGCAAAGTTGTTTTGGTGGGACGTTTTCCTTGGATTTTACAATATTTTTAAATATATGGGGAAAACTTTAAAGAAGCCCAAAACAAAAAAATTAAATAACATTATACTATTTAAATTGGTTTAGGCTAAATGTAGAGAAGACTGGTGCTGGAATAGTGAACCAATTAATGCTTTGGTGCACAAAGAGTTGTCGCTTTGAGCGGTCTGAGCAATGGAAATTGATTTCCTAGTTGGATCAAGGTGTAACTTCAGAAATAGTCCAGATTTGCGCTCTGCATTCCTTGGTTGAGTTCTGGAATGTTTCCTGATGAATATGATTAGTTGGAAGCCAAAAGCTTAAAGTATAAGCAAGGAAATAGTGAATTAATACTTTTAGCTTTTGAGGAAGCAAGTATGTAAGCTTAAGTTATTATAGGAAAAAGTGAGCAGCAATGATTTAAGCTTTTAAAGAAAGCCATTTTGAAGGCGGAGCCTTTGGTAAAAGGACACTATAAGAAGGAGGCTAGCTGGAAAGTTACAGGGTCTTTCTGGGTCTTTTAAAGAGTCTTTTCTGGGTCTTTTGAGTTTCTGCTGAGAGGTTTTTGGAAGCCTTTTGATTGCCAGCAGGAGCTTGGTTGTACTGATAAAAGTGGAATACCAAGGCCACTAGAGCTATAAAAAGAGCTGAAGACCAAGATACTAGAGCAGGAGCCCAAAGATAAGGAGCTGGATGCTAAGCGCAGCACAGGAGTCTAATTCTAAGGTGCAGGAGTCCAAGTTTAAGGAGCAGAAGTCCAAGACCAAGTACAAGGAGTCCAATATATTGTTGGAGGACTCCAAGTATTGGCAAATCTATATTGTTTTCTTAACCCCCTGGGCCATATACCAGAAGGTTTCTAAGGGGATCTTCCTTCTGAGAGTGAATAAAGGCCCATTTTAACCCCCATACATATTTCTGAGATACATTTTTCCTTACTAGAAAATGACAACCCCTTCCAGCTGGTCCCTGGCTATGATTCAGGACACACTTTGGGGACTAGTGGACAGGAACCCCACAGTGCCACTCCTCAATATTACCATATTAAGACGTATTCTTTTTAGTAAAGTATAAGTGGAACTGCTTCCCTTTTTTTTGTTTTGTGTTGGAGAGTAACCCTCCAAATACTATAAGAGTATATCTGATTAGAGACTAATTGACGCACCTGAGGCTAGCCGCAGATGCGCTGGAGAGTGACCCATTGGAATAATATTTAATATGGCAATTAGTGACCAATCAATGCATCTGCGTCTATCTACATATGCTCTAATTGGTGACCCATTAGAAGAGGATTTATATGTGGCAATTATTGACCTGTTGACGTATCTGCAGCTAGCTGCAGATGCATCAATGATCATCCCATTGCTTGTGCCCACTATGTAAATTGATATATCAACCTTCCACCCCTCTTTTGCTGAGCATTGACCCCCAAGGAGAGCAGTCTGAAGCCATATTCTACACCCAATTTCCAAAGACGGCCCTACTTTTGCTGCAACCACCTGAATCCCAGATTACATGCTCAGATGTTCACTTCTCACCCAATCTAAGCCCTTTCCCTATGAATGTTCTCCAAAATGTTTCAGCTCTTCAAGAATAGCTTAGTGCCTTTAGTATAGACTTCAATCAGTATGACTCACCCTTCCTTTTCCCTCCTTCCCCTCCAATTATAAGACCCTTAGGAGACCCCCAATAAAGACAATCATTTACCATACAGACATAGAAACAACTTAACATTCTTAGATTACTTGCAGAGCCCAGATATAGAGGTTCTGTTGAGTAAGGAGATATTAGTCTTGTTGTGTTCCCAGTTGCTGCTCAGCTACTTCAATCCTACCTTTAGAACCCTTGAGCACCACATTTTCTGGTGCTCACTACAGGGGTATCTTCCACTGCCCTTTGCACTGCTGCCAGAGACCTCTAGTTCAGGGACCAACCCTGTGATCCCAAAACTATGGATTGTTCACACTGCTCCACTGCCAACTACAATTGTTGAAATGCCAGCCCCCACGTCCTGCCCACCCAACACCTGCACACAGAGGCCAGGGTTGGCCCTGTAATGCTGATCAAGTCTCAACTCCCACTGAAGACCCTCACCCCAAGGGTCAAGTTGTCCCTAATGCAGAAGGTCCCCAGCTACCTATAGAGATTGAGGAACCCACTGCTCCAATTTCTGACCTTCTCCCACTTTCCAGACTAGAACTTTCCCACTAGCCTCTGTCCATAAAGCCTCCCAAGCTGTTGAGCCCCCAAGAAGGCGCTTCACTTTGGTCTGTCTGCAAAGCCCCTCTCCCGCCTCTGATGAAGACCCTGCAGAAGATTTCTTTGAGGTAGAAGAAGAACCTCCCACCAACCTTCCTTGGACCTCATCTTGATCTTCTACTTCAAGTGGAGACCACTGCCACCCTAGGGCCTTGCCTGGGAATCCTGTTCCCCCTCCCTGGAGACACCGCACCCTCAACCAACCTAGCTCTTGTGTTATCTTTGTCTCTTGTATAGAGCCCCTACCTGTCCCTCTGCTCCCTGATCCTACCAATAAATCCCTAGTGCCCTCTCCTATCAATTTATCAAGTTTTCAGGTCCCTCTGATGACCTCACTATATTGGATATGGAACACATTTGCCAATTCCTGAGTGAGAACAGGATGTTCTTACCTCCACAGCCATAGACAACACCATAAGGATTAAGGCTTACTTGATCCAATTCAATCATCCTATGGTAACTGCACAAGTGAATTGGTTGGAGCAACAACACATTAGTAGTGAGCAGACCATTACAGCTCTGAGTTGTCTGAGGGATTACACTGAGGCAGCAGTAAATCTCCTCCAGGACCAACTTCATCAGATACAACATGAGCATATGGTTCTTAGATCCCTGCATTTGAACACAGTAACCATTACACAACAGATAATAGAGGATCACTCCTCCCTCCAGCAGCGGGTAATCCAAACTTTGGTGGAAGAAGTGGCCAACTTTAAAGGCCACTCAACCTAGAATGACGTGGATATAGGTGACATTCAGGCCCAGTTAACAGATATCTGAGAGGCCTGTGACTGATGGGCTGTGAATTCTGCGTCTAGAGTCAACCAGGCTCAAGACAACCTGGAGGCCCTGAAGAATTACCTTGACCTACTCCATAATGAACTCGCGCAGACACAGGAAGACTTGGATGTTGTAGGGACTGACAGCAAAACAACCTATTCTAAGCTGGAAGCGCTCCAGTCAGACCAGGTTGCATTTAAGTCACAGACAGAGGCCATTCAGAGCAAATACCTGGGTCTCATCCAGCAACTTACAAACCAGCTCAAGCACGTCCAACAGAAATTCACTACCCTAACTCAGAAGCAGGAAGCCCATGCCTCTACTCACAATAAATAACTATCTACCCTAAAGGAGAAGGACACCAGCCTCCAGCTGCTGATTTCAAACCTGACCAATCAATTTGACTCAATGATATTAGAGATATCTGGTAGTACAAACCAAGCCCCACTTACACATCTGCCTCTGCATCAGAAGAAGTGGTGTGTTCTGTTCTTGAGTTGTTAGAAACTACTATAGCTTTTTCCAGCACTCACCTGGCTGGAGAAACATATTAAAGTCTCCCCTGGGCCACACAAGGAGTTCCCGCCCCATATCAACCCCCTTCCTACCTATCCTGGATATCTTGACCCCAGGTTCAACCTCAGTATCAACTGCTGCCACCCAACCACCTGAAGAGCACCTCCCCAATACACTACTACAGGCCCAAGCTAACAAACCAAGGGTAGACCCTGCAGCTGCACGCTGGAAGATACCTTCCAACCCTGGACACCCATACTCTCAACAGTACCTGTGGTGGCTCCCTTCTTCTGGGTACCCAGGCCTCAATCCCCAGCCATATCTACAGGAGGGGCCTTTCTTTCAGCTAAATTACCCCCATGGGGCTTACACCCTCCTGGTTCTTTGCTCCCTCCTTGTGGTTATCCCAGAGCTTTCTCTGGAGGCCCCCCTGGTCCACCAGGACCCCTGGGACCAGCCTATGGGCCTCCAGGACCAACTCCTTCTGACCCTAGTCTACCCTCCTGGGACGCTTGTCCAAACTCTGGCCCTAGTCTCAAGCTGAACACAAAATTCAAACCAGGGGGCCATTAGCATTCATGTGTTCCTAAAAAGGTTTGAACTAATGACCAGGGACAGCTCCAAGCCAGTTGCCTGTGCTAAATTACTCAACAGCCTGGATGAAACTGCCTTCTTCACAGTGGTTGCCTCTCTTAGTGGAGGGAAAGGGTCTTACAAGGAAATTAAAAACATCCTTGAAGATACCTAAGGGTCCCCAGGACAGCTGGAGGATGAAAAAAAATTTCTTGACCATCACTCTGAGAAAGGATGAGTCTTTTCTGTAATTTGGCAGAAGATTCAGGGTTGAGGCACAGACTTTAATGTCTATCAACTTACTTACCCCTAGAGAAGCAGTGATGGCCCTCCTTCATGCAATCTTCCCTTCCCACACTTGTCTGTCTTTCATTCACAACTGCTAACACCTACCTCAAATCAAGAAGTACTTTTCATAGCAGCCTCCCTCTAAAAACATACTCTATGTCAGGCTCCACGTCCTGTGTATCCCTCCTGTTGGGTAATAAACACTGTAGATGAATATGAAGAAGAGGATGATGGAGTTTTGAATACAGAAAGACAGTCTATGGAAGAACAATAATGTTTTAAGTGTGGTCAGAAAGGACACTTTGCAAGAAACTGCTCACACTGCCAACTGAACATGAAAGAAGAGCCTGCCAACACAAAACCCAGCATACACACTCTATCCAATACACTCCAAGAGGATAGTGTATTGGAGGGACCAAAAAACTACTAAGCGGAACACATGGGACCAGTGTGTCTCCACCTAGTAAAAAGGTCCCCCTGATCTCCAGAGCCCCAACTCTCTAATATTGGCTGTGGCTGACCATACACGCGCAAAAGCCATATACCAAAAAAAATTACCCCCTCACAAAATAACGCCCTTGAAGACCAACCCTTCCCTGCCTTACATCATCCAGAACCAGAAACTCCAGAAACCCCACAAAACTGTCAGCAACATATCCAAAGCTCTTTCTAAAACCATGATCACTACTCCATTGGGGGACATTGTCCATATCCTCCCAACCCTAAGAAAAGCAATTGAGGAACTGGAGAAAGGGCCCCTGCTTTTCTGACAAGTAGAGGGAAGAGATAGCCTCTCAGTTGGGTCAAGTACATGGGTCTAAACCAAAGTATTTGGCATCCCAATTTTGGATGTCTTGGTTTAGTGGCTCCCCCTCCCTAAATCTGTCCTCCCAATTTGCCTGTATGCTCTGTTTCCTGCCAGACATTGATTGCAGCAGAACCTTTGGTACAGCAGGCAACAATCCTACCAGATCTAAAGGTGCATACTTGTTGGTTCCCTTGAAGTTTGGAAATACTGTGGTCACCTGCCCGGCCATAGTCCTGGAAGCCAAGAACTATGATGTATTGATTTGTTCCTCTTTTATGGACCAGTTTGGGACCACCATAAACCACAAGACTGATATGTTTCACCTCCTGGGCCAGGAATTCCCACTCCTGACACCTGACAGCCGGCCTAGAGTCCCTCCTTAAGTCATGAACCCTAGAGAGTGCATCTTGATTGCCTGCCCCTCTGGGATGATTGGGATCCCCTATGAAACCATGTCACCTGGATAAGCAAACTACCAACAACAGTTAGCTACAACGGCCTTATCCTGATCCAGTTGAAGGACAGTGTAAGTATCCCCCAAATCCCAAGCCATCATAGGAACAGGTATCAAGCTTCACATACCAAAGGGGTTGCACAGTGAAATATCAGCACTAGGTTTTCTACGTCCTAGGCTGCCCATGGTTGCAACTCACCTCATCCCAGGGGAAACTACTGACAAACTCACTATCCTGGTATCCAACTCTAACTCTTCCACCCTCAAAATAGGTTGCAACTCTGGGGTAGCCTTTTTAACAATTGTCTCCAATAAATCTATTTCCTCTGCCTATAATATTGGATTAAAATATAAACTGGGATTACCAACCCCTAGTCACAACCTAATAGCACCTATCCTACAAGACAAACAAATTGGGGATATAGGCCTTCAACAGAAAAAACAGTTCCTGAAACTCATTAAGAAGTACAAGCATCTTTTTTCAAACTCTAATGCCAAGCTGGGCTGCGCTAATAACTGCTTCCATAAAGTCAAAAACAGGGGAGACACAACCCTTATTCCAAACTGTGTACCATTTTTTCCTGTGGCTAATTGGATAATCCAGCAAGAGGTAGATAAACTATTAGAAGGAGGTTTCTTAGTACCATCCAATAGTCCATGGGCCAGTCCTTTGCTCCTGGTAAAGAAGAAAGATGGAACCAATTGGGTGGCAGTTGACTATAGGAAGTTGAACGCTATCTCCAAGAAAGATAGGTACCCCCTATCCCAGATTGATGACACCCTAGAAAAGTTGGGAGGCGTGCAGTTCCTCTTGGCCATGGATCTTGTAGCAGGCTATTGGCAGCTACCTATGGAAGTCAAAGACCAGGAGAAATGTGACATTGTGACTGTCAATGGTTTTTACCAAGCAACTTGGATGCCACAAGGACTGGCCAACGCCCCAGCCACTTTTCAAAGGCTAATGGGCACCACCTTTTGCGGCCTAAAGTCCACCTCTGTCCTTGTATATTTAGACAACGTTAATGTGTACTCAAAAAGCTTTGAAGATCACCTTAGAGACTTATAGCAGGTCTTCATCAGGTTAGACAAGATAGGGATGAAACTCAAGCTGAAAAAGTTTCAATTCTTTAAGGAAACCCTTAAGTTCCTAGGTCATGTCATCAACAAGAAAGGCATTGCTGCTATCCCGTCCAAGGTAACAGCTATTTCCAAACTTGCTGCCCCCACAACTGTCAAGGACTTGCAATGTTTACTTGGTATGATTGGCTACTATTGCCGCTTCACAGAGGCACTTTCCAACCTAGCTCAACCCCTCTTCTGCCTCCTAAAAAAGGATGTAGAATTTGTATGGGATTGTGACTGCCAAATTGGTTTTGAGGTGCTCAAGCAAGCCTTAGTAGAATCTCAAGCCCTGGTGTACCATGACTTCTCCAAAGAGTTCATCTTGTATACAGATGCCAGTTTAGTAGCAGTAGAAGTGGTCCTTGCGCAACTGGATGATGAAGGTCACAATCACCATGTTGGATATTTCTCCAGAACCCTGAACATCCATAAAAAACTACTCAGTAATTAAACAGGAATGTCCAGCAGTCCTATATGGTATTGAAGAGTGTTGTCCCTACTTATATGGGTCCCAATTCAAAGTTGTGACTGATCACTCCTCCCTGAAGTAGCTGTCTAACCTAAAGGATCCCAAAGGGAGATTGGCTTGTTGAGCAGTGAGATTGCAGGCATACAATTACAAACTTATACACCGTCCTGGAGCCAAGCACACCAACACCAATGGATTATCTAGTCTTCTACTAGTAGAAGCCCTTGCCCCAGAAAGAGACGCCCTGTTTGACCTCATCCCTTTTCCCTCCAAGTGGGATAGTATCTCACCTGAGGCCCAGAAAACTCTAGTCAAACTTGCTCATAACATTATAATTAAAGACAGCTGTTTATATAGGGAAGTCAAGGGGCATAAGCTGCCATACATTTGCCCCTCTTGATGGCTATCTATACTACAACAGTTCTATAACCTAGTCACCGGGAATGCAGGGGAAAAACGTATGATGGCAACCCTTGCATCTCACTGTTATTGGGAAGGTATGTACACTAATATATTAGAATTTTGTTAAAGTTGAATGACTTGCTCCAAGTATTGCCCCCTACCCAAGGCCACTAGCTACAGACTGCACCCCCTTCCCACGTGTTTCACACTATTAGCATTGATGTGGTAGAACCAGTAGGCCCAAATAAGACTATTTGCAGAAACCAATACATTATTGTAGCCATTGACCATTTTAGAAAATGGATCAAGGCCAAAGCTATTCCTGCCCCTATGGCCAAGTACACTGCCTGTTTTGTTCTGCCACATATCATTGCCAATCATGGCTGCCCACACGCCATCTTGACAGACAATGGAACTAATTTCACCAGTGAGCTTCTAGTTGAATTAAACAAGCCTGTGGGAATCAAGGATGCAAAATAAACTCTGTATCACCCAGAAACAAATGGCTCTGTTGAACGAGAAAATGGCACCCTCAAGACTATCCTCAAAAAGCTCATGCTAGATTCAAGCTTATCTTGGGATAACTTAGTCCACTGGCACTCATGGCTTACCTGGTAACTAATCATACTGCTACTGGATGCTCCCACTTCCAGATGATTTATGGACAACAGTCTTCCCTACCTGGACTCCTAGCAACCTATCAATTGGATACAGATAGATCTCCTGATGATCACCTGAGAGCCTTCATCAAAGGGTTAATAACTCTGAGCCACAAAGAATATAACACTATGTGGACAAATTAGTGTTCTGCATTTGCTTGCAACATAAATCATTGTCCCAAGCTAGCCTCTGTTGAGATTGGCCAACACGTACTTGTCTCTAGGGCTTGGACTTCTGGACGTCCCCACAAGCTCATCCCAATATTTTAAGGTCTGTTTGTGGTAATTGAGAAAAGTAGCTTTGATGCATATACAGTTTTAAATATTGTCTCTGGTCAAACTTATCAGAGAGTACATGCCAAGTTCATTAAAGCAGCGCCTGCAGTTGACAAGGAACCTCCTCATCCCTTGCCAACCTCTGCCTACACGGGCAACCCTCAGTAAGGCCATGAAGCTTTACAAAACCTCTACCAGACTCTCTATTATCTCTTCTATATAGGGCAGTAGAGGAAACATTATGTAGGAATATAGAAAGTTGATGAAGCAAGGTATCCTAATACCCATTCATAGGATCAGGCTGAAGAGACCAATTGTTGGTATAGCCTGCATAAATAAAAAAGGGATTTATTCCAGAAAAATTTATTATGGGAGAAGCACAAGAGTTTATTCTTGGAGTTGATGAGGGGCCATGAACCCCATATAATGGTTAGTGACCTTGGCAGCCACAAAGAAAGGAAACATACAATTGTTGTTGTATGCAGCTACACAACCACTAATGGGAGTCTGAAGCATCCATTTGTACATGCAACATTCCTCAGAAGGATGGTGGCTGGTGTAAATGGTGGCTAGGATGAGGGCGTCCTGAATTATGTACTGGTACGGCTTGAATCCCTTGGCAGGACAACCCATGGACAATCAATCCTGCATATTGTTGATAGCAGTGGCTACCTTCTTGCAGGACAGATTGGCGTGATTGGCCAGATTGAAGGAGAGTCCCAGAGTGATGAGGGCTTTCACCTGCTGATGGTACAAGTTAGGGTCCTATTCCCTGACCCAGTTGGCAAACAGGCGGTACCAATGGCTCCGTGACGCCCCGTCAAACCCATGATATGAGAGAACAGGACAGAAATCCTGCTCCACCCCCAAGTCTCCACCCCAAGATCAGAGCATTTTGGGCAAAAGTAATATAAGCCATTTTGCAACAATGAGTTGCAATCAGTTGGCTGAATTCAGATAGGGTGAACAAAAGGGCATGACTGGTGTCAATGGCCATGGAGTTCTTCACCAAGTGTCCTGCCCAAGAAGTAACTGGCCTGGATACCTGACATCCCAGCCCAAGCTGTGCAATGTCAATGAGATTGGGAGAAAAAGAGGAAGAAAGCTTCCCCACAGGAGGCACACACGCATATGCATTCATAGAGGAGTTCCTGAACCATGCTGAGTCTTTGTTCCGGACCGGCTCCAAAATTTGAGCCATTGGCTCAGCCTAAAGAGCATCCCTAACCTCCCAATAATTCTTCTCAGACTGTTTGTTGAGACAGACTGTGTTGATAGCCATCTGGCTGTAGGGATCAAGGACTTGCTCAGAGAAATCAGGCGCATGGTGGACAATGACCATGTTGTCCAGCCCCATATTGAAAAAGGTCTCTTCTATAGCCACTCAAGGAACCAAAGTGTCCTCAGTAGGATTTTCTGCACCCAAACAATTTGCTGCCTCCTGACTGTGTGTCATTGCTTGTCAAAAAGAGCTTCAGAAGCCTCTTGAACAGCAGCTGTGTCACAGGCAGCCTGGTCCATCACCTCCTGTAAAGCCTGTTCATCATTGGTTGGCAAGACTGCCTCCAGCCTGTGGGCCAGGTCACAAAGACGCTGGTGCTGGGTGGCTGGGGAAGGAGGGCAACTTGGTGGGCTGTGGCTTTTTGGATCAGGTTGGGCATTGGAGTCTTCATTGGCATCAGGCCCCTGGGCACCTGAAGATTTTGACACTTCAGGATGTGAGGTCTCAACCCCCTTTACCTCTTTATCTAACTGTAGGTATTGACACCCCTCAGCAGCGTGGACCCAACTGGGCACAATGGCAAAGGCAACGGAGGTCAAAGGAGCTCTTACAATCTTGCGGTCCTCCTTTGGGAGATCCTCCAAGAGATGCTCCTCCCGCTCTACTGAAGAGCCCAACCCCTGTTCCAGGGCCTCAAGCTTGGCTTGACAGAGAGCAGTTAGCGCAGCCTGCAGGGAGGCAGAAAAATTTACAAACGCAGCAGGCAGCAGAAGATAATGTCATTTTTAACTATGGGAAATCATTCAGAACACTCCTATTTATACTTAACTTTATCTAATTAATTTAGCTTGATGATCATTGGGTGGTTCATCATGACTCACCCCTCTAAGTTTATTCCCTGATTATTATTAGGCCACTTGATGTTGATTGGCTGCTTTAAATTAGTTCCAGATGAACATCCACTTGACATTATAAGGGCCTCAAATTTCCTTTTTAGGATGAAGCTGCATCCTGATCTGGGGGTATGTTGTGCAGAGTGCCACTCCTCAATATTACCATATTAAGACGTATTCTTTATTTGGAAAGTATAAGGGGAACTGCTGCCCTTGTTTGTGTTTTGTGTCAGAGAGTAACCCTCCAAATACTATAAAAGTATTTCCAATTAGAGACTAATCAACGCACCTGTAGCTAGCTGCAGATGTGTTGGAGAGTGACCCATCAGAACAATTTTTAATATGGCAATTAGTGACCAATCAATGCATCTATGTCTAGCTGCAGATGCTCTAATTGGTGACCCATCAGAAGAGGATTTACACATGGCAATTATTGACCCATTGACATATCTGTGGCTAGCTGCAGATGCATCAATGATCAACCCATTGCTTGCACCCACTATGTAGATTGGTATATTGACATTCCGCCCCTCTTTTGCTGAGCATTGACCCCCAAGGAGAGCAGTCTGAACCCATATTCTACACCCAATTCCCAAAGACAGTCCTACTTTTGCTGCAACCATTTGACTCCCAGATCACATGTTCATATGTTCACTTCCCACCCAATATAAGTCCTTTCCCTCTGAATATTCTCCAAAATGTTTCAGCTCTTCATGAATAGCTTAGTGCCTTTAGTATAGACCTCAATCAGTATGACTCACCCTTCCTTTTCCCTCCTCCCTATCCAACTATAAAAGACCCTCAAGAGACCCCTAATAAAGACAATCATTTACCAGAAAGACATAACAAACAACTTAACATTCTTAGATTACTTGCAGAGCCCAGATATAGAGGTTCTGTTGAGTAAGGAGATATTAGTCTTTTTGTGTTCCCAGTTTCTTCTCAGCTACTTCAAATCTACCCTTAGAACCCTTGAGCACCACATTCTTGCTGTGGAGAAATCCTTGCATGCTTCCACTATGCTCATCAAGGAGCACAAATGGACAATCTGCCAGTGGATAACCCAAGCCTAACATATTGAACTGCAAATATACATGCCATGGCAATATCTACTTTTGGGTTTGAGGCCTCAATTTCCTTTCACTACCATCTGGTGAAGGGAATGTACTTTTGTTGGAAAAAGCTTGGGGTATCTCTGTAAAATCAGAATAGCCCAACCAATGTCAAGACCCAGAAAAAATACACTGAGGCGTACACTGCCCTCAAAAACAAGGGGACCTGCAAATTCTATTACATTGACAAGTCAGCTTTTGCCTTGTCTATGCAGAATGCATATGGCTATACCCAAGAGGCTCCAATGACAGGGTAGCTCGGCGTGCTGCAGTCCGCGCCACAGCCTATCCAATGGTGGCTCTCCTTGGTCCAAAGGGGGTTGAGCTATACCAAATGATACTAGGCTCCCACAACAGCTTTACCTTCCTATCATTTCTCTGATTGGTCCAGGAGCACCTGAGGCGCACAAGCCCGGGCTTCACCAACGTAATTGTGCTGGACAATGTTGGTCTCCACAAGGTGGCGGATATTCTTGAAGAATTTCCATCAATTGACACAAGCATTGCAGTGGCCCCCCAGCAATTGGCCACAGCAAATCTGTGCCTTCTCTTTTCCCTGCCTATTTGCCCTTCCTAAATCCTATCAAGGAAGTTTTTGGGTGGCTCAAAAAAGTTGTCAAGCAAGGGACCCCAACTGGGACCTAGGACCTCTTTGATTTCTCTGCAGGCTGGAATGCACACCCTCCCAGCTGAGACCGTGGCCAAATTCTATGGCCATAATGATTTGTTCATCCCCACGTGTCTAGCCAAACAGCCAATCAATTAAAGGCTTATTGTGTCCAATTTTTTATATTCTCCAATTTACTATTCAAGATTTATTAATTATCATTTTATATTTAGATGCTTCCAAGCCCACAATCAAATTCAGCAGGACAATCAATGAAGGTTAGTAATTTATTTATAATCATTTTTTATTGTATCATCTAAGGGTATCCCAAACACTTGATACTGGATTACGCAAACACATTAATATCACTTTTGGCAAATAAATATAATAATCAAAAAAGTTAAATGTAATGTGTACAAATCAGAGTAGACTTTATTGAAATATATTATTATGCTTTTATTAAGACCTTCTCTGGGATATATTCTGCAAATCTTGTTTGCTAAAATAAGAATCAGAAAAATTTATTATAATAAAAATATTATAAATTGCAACGGAATTATTTAGAAGAGAGAATTTATTAAGATTGCCTATAGTGAGTTTGGCGGTATGTACCCACCCCCACAATGGAGGTGGCGCATAACCTCCACCGCCACACCGTGGACAGTGGATACACCCTGATTGAAATACTCCTGCCTTCTGGTGAAAGGCAATAGGGTCAGGTGGGGGTGAAGCAGCAGCTTTTCAGGCAGGACCACAAAACCGTAAATTCCAGCCAGGACCAGAGTGTCCTAGATTATGTGGTCCACCAAGTTGTATCTTGGGGGCCTTCTTCCCATCCAGGGAGAGCCTGGCCTTGTCAATGCCAAGAAGGACCCTGTCCAGGTCCTCTAAAGACGCACTTATCCCAAAGAAGAAGAGATATCCAAGGTAAACCACAAGGTGAAGCCTTTTTCCAACAAAGCTTTTCTATAACTTACAGAATTTATTATACACAGCACTAATCTTCTTCTTTTGCTTGGTCTTGGAAAATGTGAGCTCCATTGTCTGAGGGAGCCCTGTCTTGTTGGAACTTCAGGACATCCTAAAGTCCACCAGGAGGGTTTTTGTCTTTTTTGTGGCTATTGTGTCTGTAACAGCCAATTTTGACACTACACACCCAAAGTTTTCCAGAAGGTAGGAGAGTGTGTGCTCTACTGGAAAGAAGAAGCAAGCAGCCGCATGGGCCCAGCCCATCTCTGGTATGTTCTTGAATGGTAGTGTCTCCAGTACATCCCAAACAAGCTCAATGAAGTTTATACATTAAACTCCACTGAGGGATACTGGGTCCAGGCGGACCAGTTGGGCATCATTGTAGGCAATAGATGCCCACTAGATGCCCCTTCAGCATGCAAAATCTCAGCCAATGCCTCCCTGGGCATTGGGAAAGTACTTTAAATCTTATCCTCAAACACCCACACAACAGGGGGTGATAGGGCCAGCTGCTTTCTCACGTGGTTGGCAAAAATGCTATAGAAAGTAGCTGGGTTGTAGGGGTACAGGACCTGGCGTAGTTTGACATCTATATTTTCTATAAAAAAACAGGCAGGTATTTTCAAATTTTTATTAATTTTATTTTTTAGGTTGCCTTTTTGTGTTTCCTCCTTCCCAGCAGCTTCAGCAGGATTAGCCATTCTTGGCGCAAGCAATTCCACTGGCAATTCAGTACCTCTTTCCTGGAGCGCTTTGCTGGCTTGAGATGTACATACATCTTGGGGTTGTCAACCCAGATGTACATTGCAGAAAGCTTATATGCCTTAAATTGCAGGCCCTCAACCACTGTCTTTTGGATGTTGAGAAGACACTCAATGGTCTTATCAGGGGTGTCTGGTATTTTGGTCATTAGGCTCTTTGCAGACTACTTGTCTATTTTATCCCCTTCAAGGACAATGAACTTTGCTCTAGCTTTGACCTTGCAGTCAATGTCTTTAATTTTTGCAATTGCCAATTCAAGATCCTTCAAAAGCTTCTCCAATTCTCTCATTGATTTTTTACTAACCTTTCCATATGTTTTTATAGCTTTACCCAATAAATTCTATATTATCCTGATACTATTGCCTCTTTGTTTATCCCTGTTTTTTATTTACTACAATATCCCATCTTTTTACCCATTGTGTATATGTTTTACACTTATCTTAATATATGTTGTTTGCTTTGTGTTGGCATTGTTTCTTTAATTTTCATATTGATTTTTGCACTTTACACAGCCCCTTGTGAAAATATTGACAGCAATTTGGTGATCAGCTAAATTTGAATTATAAAACTATAGGTTAATTGATTTTAGATGAAGTTGTTGCTGATCCAAATTCAAAACCTTAATGATAAACTTTAAGCCAATCAGGAGCCAAGTGATAAAGTGATTATTGTGCCATAAAGGGTCATTTAATAATTCTTTGGTGCATGTACGCTAATTAATATGATTAGCTGGTTGTTTTGCCATTGTGCACCATTGTTGCTGGGGCAAGTTGTTTGTGGACTAGTGTTCAATCAGCATCTGGGTTAGTACTAGTCCATCAACAACTTGCCACAGCAACAATGGCGCACAATGGCAAAACAACCAGCTAATCATATTAATTAGCGCACATGCACCAAAGAATTATTAAATGACCCTTTATGGCACAATAATCACTTTATCACTTGGCTCCTGATTGGCTTAAAGTTTATCATTAAGGTTTTGAATTTGGATCAGGAACAACTTTATCTAAAATCAATTAACCTATAGTTTTATAATTCAAATTTAGCTGATTGCCAAATTGTTGCTAATATTTTCACAGGGGGCTGTGTTTGGGTACTAAAAATAACTGTGTTCTGGATCTAGATACCTGGAATAGTAAATATATGATTTAATAAAAATAAACTGAATATAAAGAATATAGCCAATTATAAACAAAGAGAACATGAACAATTGAAATGCAAAATAAAGATAATATAAATAGAAAATGTTTGGCAACAGGGGGTTTATTGGGGCAGGGAAGAGTGATACCTAGGAGGCAGAATAGCGCAGGAAGAAAGACGTAGAGGTGGTGCTGGCCTGGGGGTCTGGAATTAGATGGGTGGGGGTAGGGGTAGAAGGATTCTGTGTGATGACCGCCATATAATGCTTGTTATATTTCTTGTCTGTCATTTGCTGGATGGGTTGATAGGTGGCAGTGGCACAGGGTGGGAGGCGCTTATACTTGTGTGATTGGTTACCCATGTTCACATGGAAAACTATTTGCACAAACAAGTCAGCCACCAGTTGGTGATTAAAGAGAGAATTGTGGTCAAGGACCCTGTCAAGATTTTGTGGTCTTGAGGAATTGTGTTTATTAAAGGGCATTGTAATATGGGTGTTTATATAGATTGTGTGAGGACAATCCTTGCTACCAATTGGGTCTTTTGAGAGGCTACGGCCTGGCAGTACTCCAAGTCTGTAGGAAAAAACACACGGGTCTGCAAGTAAACGGCAACACACCCTACTTGGATACTTCTGACTACTGGCTTTGGCTAGTAGTGATACAGCAATATAGATTTCCTTTATCTCTATCTTCAAAGGTGAATATTTGCTTGATCTCTAATCAGGAGAGCACTTTATATAGGGTGGATAGGCCCTCTTACCAGATTGTAATCTGACGCATCTAACTCTTACTAGTCAGTCTATCTGTTCCCCAGACTGCTAGTTTCAGCCCCCAGAGCTAGGCAGCCATGCCAGTCTGGCATGGGACTTCAATAGATTACTGGGCCTCAGCTTATCTTACCAGTTTATTGGTGGCATCTAGTTTGTTTTTATTCATGTGCAAGTTTAGTTACCCTGTCTATTGGGATTTTGCATCATGCATTCATTAAGCTGAACAACCTTCTATACTGGTAATGGAATTCAAGGTATCTACAGTGCAAACGTTTGGCGTCAACCATATTGGATTAATATTCATGAGCATTCCATCCTATTGGCTGTTTAACGTTCTGTTATTGTGGCCCGGGACATCAAGCCTGTTTGCTCAGGTTCAATCCAATGAGCGGATCATTCTCGGATCAGGATCAATCTTTGGAGTAATCATCAATGTAGCTCTAGCTGCATCCAAGGAGCATGCTAAGTTGATGATTCTATAATCAAGCCAGATGAATGGTGATTGGTTGTCTAACCAATCAACCAAGGAGAAAAATGGTCAAGTCTATTATATTATTCCAGAGGCTTGACAGACTCCAAGATAGAGGTTGTTGAAAGCCTGAGGGCGGTGCTCCCGGAGTGTAACTCCAATATTAAAGAACACAACATCGGCCAGATGGATGTCAGCGTGACCAGCTGGGTACACAGAGGCCTGGTGCCCGTGTTTCTGGATGGCCTCAAGGGCGGTGGAGCTATCCTAAATCTGGTGGCTCAATAAAATCTGGTACTTGGAATTTGAGCCATCCCAGGAGTCAAATAATCCACTGAGGATGTGGCTGTACATGTCAGGGATCCAGTCTTGGGCAGCAGGCCTGCCGTCTTTGGGGGTAACTTGGGCCGGGGTTTTTGCGGGCAGGGCCCACCACAAGAGAGGAAATAACTTTAGAAGGTAGGAAGCAGACTTCCCCACCCAGGACCATGGGCCGGCGGCCGGTACAATGGTGTCCACCACCCCTGTGAGGGTGATGTATACTATACCAAAAAACTTGCTGATATGGTTGGTTAGAAGGTCAGGTGAAGAGGCTGGCATCTGTTTGGGTGTCCTGGGTGGTTCCATGTAGATATTATAAGCCGGGAGATAATTGAATTTTCCTCTAAATAGTTTGGGTGTAGAGAATATCCACGGGCCTTGGCAGTTGTATCTAATAGCGGATTAGATGCGGGCTAACGGGTCAAGTTTGAGGATTTTCTCTGGTGTATAGTCCTTGTATTTGGGCTCAAGGGATAATCAGTGAAGTGAACGGTCCTGAAGGGTACACCAGGTGGACAGAAAACTGCGGGTGGTGGGGAAGAAGGGCCGGGAGATCTCAAACTGAATTGATAGACAGCAAATACAAAATACGGCAATAGCTGTATAAGCCAAAGTAACATAACCTTTATTAAAAAATGACAATAAGTTTGGAGCGCAGGGTCCTTGGGTCTATATAGCACCCCCTTCAAACTTAACACTTTCCATGGGGGGTTCATTAGGGCATTGGGAAGGCCAGGGCCAGATGAATTGGGTGCTTGGGTCTAAAGGCAGCAAAATGGTACTTGGCCCGGGAGTTCTTTCATTGGTCGAGACTCCCAATTTAGCTACTTGATTATTTTGCTCTAGTGTTGTAGTCATGGGGCCAGGTCGTGGGCCAGTGCCTCTTCCTTGGGTTGGCTCTTGATTGGTTGCTGGTGTAGACTTCAAACTCATGAAGCTAATAGTTATCGCTTTGGCGCCTCCATTAGGTGTTGTGATTGGCACTCCACTTGGTGCAATAATTTCCTTGGCTTGATCTGGTTCACTGGATGGGCCATCATCTTCAGCGTCAGCTTGCAGGGGCTCGACCCCCAAAAAATGCAGGTGGGTGGTCCATAGGCCCGGCGGGCTGGGGGGATCCAGGTTCTGGGTTTGATTCCCACTCTTGGGCCTGGGGTTCCAGAGGAAGAGAATTTTCAATCCTGACAGTACAAGTAGCCATTGATGAAATCTGGGTTTGTCTGATAGTAGACAAAACCCTTGGCTGAAACAGCCAGAAACGCACCAATAAACGTCTCCTTCTTGACCTTCTTCCTTTTATTATTGGTAGTGGCTTTTTCTTGCTCACCAAAATTTTCAAACACAATTGATAACTTGTAGTATGAGACAAACATGATTTCATCTGTTAGTCTAGTCAGGCATTGGACCAGAGTGGACTCTATGACATAATTGTATGGGGAATCCTTGCTATCATCCCATTAGTTGCCGCCAAAATTGGTCAATACTCTGAATGAAGTCACTTTGCCATACATCCAGAGCTGCACCATGCGCTTGGAAACCCATATGTCATGGTGTGCAAGCTGTTTCCAGACCTGGGTTGGAGTAAGCTTGGGGTCCTGCTGCAGGAGATTCAGAATAATTAGGTAAGCCTTGCTGATCTGGGACTCTGGGGCCTTCTTGGGATTCTTGGCTGTCCTGACCAGGTTTCCCTTATTCATCAGGTTGTTGAATTCCCGCATGACAGTAGCTTGGTTAAATTGCAACTGGGCGGCAATCTGTTCCCAGGACAGACCCTGTAGATTCAGTGCCACAATTTCCTGAAGAATTTGGGTGGTGATGATTGGTCGCTTGGGGCGCTGGGCTGGGGGAGCTGAAGCCTGATTGGCTGTAGGGGGGCAGGCTGGGTGGTGGCAGGAAGTTGTTCCAAATCAAGGTTGTCATTCTTATTGGTTGGTTGGTGGGCAGCTTGTGCAGGGATGGGTACAGGAGCAGGAGCAGGGGCAGAGCTAGACACTAAGTGACTACTGAACAAGTCAAAGCCATAGGGGTCGGTGGTCAGGTACAGGGCAGCTTCCTTGTTACCCGCCTCAAAGGCTTGGGTGTAAACAGGTGCCTTTACGTTCTGAGCCTCGCCTCCATTGATGCTGGCTTGGCTGCTGTTGGCTTGGCTTGGCTGCTGGCACCGTCAAAGATATTGCTAGTAAAAACCATATTGAAACAAAACCTAGGATAAAATCACTAAAAGTAGAAATTTTAAAATTTAATGAATTATTTTTATTGTAATCTCAAGTCCATATTTGGAAGGTTCTAAAAACCTTTTCATACAAATCAGGAGCCATGAAAATGAATAAAATGCCTCTGTTCCTAAATTGTATAGCTGTTGATTGGCTGTAAAACTGTTATTTTTCTATTTTAGGCTGCTCATACTACACATCTTGTGTGAGTTCATTTTGTTTTGTGCTTGTGGAATCTTGCTTCTAGATTGCTCAAATTTTGTTTCATTTTGGTCCTTCTGTTGGTGCCTCATTTGAATCCTGATTGGATTATAATATACTCTGTAACAGATTATCCATCTCACTTGTTGTGTCAGTTCATTTCGTTTGTGGTTTACATTACACCACTTGATGTTTGATATAATTTCGTATAATGGGCTAGTGAAATTTTGTTTTTTTGTTTGACAGTTCATTTATTAACCAAAAATATTTAAATTATTTGAATCCTGAATCTCGCGCAACTTGGATTTCATTCAAATCTGAAATCATTTCGTTTAAATCTGAGGTATTTTCAGTTGTCGCCATAGCTTTTAAAACTACTGTATGATGTCAGCTTTCAGAGTGAAAATGCACATATTTTTTGGCCTGGAGGCTAACTTTCTTGAAGTTACCTATTTTCTTTCTCAGAGTTTTTTTTGCTTTAATGCAACTTATAATTTCCCCAACTTTTTGAGCTATTTTAAAATTTCTAGATATCCCTCGAAGTTGCATGGTTTCTTCCCTGAAGCTGCCATTTTCTCCCTCAAAGCTCACCATTACGCATCTATGATTTTTATGTTTTATCCAGCACCTGTAAAAAACACTCAACCTCGTCCGATTTCATTATCAGGGGTTATTAGTTTAAAAAAGTCTTACGTAAATATTTTTAACTTTCTTTAAGGTTTTGGTTTAACAATAATATACTGGCCTTAAAGAAAGTAGCCACTTTTAATACTGATCATAGGCTTACCGCAGAGAAAAATCAGAAAGCTGAAATGCCACCCGTACATGACTTTAAAAATATTTTTTAATGTTTAGTCAATATGTAATTTTTTAAGAATAAAATTGAAAATCCTAGTGGCTTCATTACAGGCGGAAGAATCGAATGATGGCCAAGAGAACTAAAAGTACAATAAACAAGACAACTAAAGCACCACATAACTTGCATTGCTTGGATTTGCGATCAATCCGATGTAATCGAGATTGTGCCTGATTCAGCCGAGCTTCCGTCATATCTACAGCATTGCTTGTTTCATCAAGAAGCATCACATGCTGCTCCAACTCTTGTCCAATTATTACACCTATCTCTCTCTGACGGCCAAGGCTTTGAGACAACATATCAAGATTCCGATCTTGGTCTAAAATAACCACCTTAAGCAGATAGCCTTAAAGCATAGTTACCTTCAAAGGTTTGCCTTTGCATTTCAAGTATTTGAGAGTTGACAAGGTGGCTGTATGGAGATAGAGGGCCTTCGTCGCCTGATGGGCTTGCAGTCTCGGGCACAGATGGCCTGTGTGAAGAGGCTCCTAGAGGCTTAAGGCTCAAGCTGACCTGAGAAGGAGATGCGGTAGGATCTAATATTGGGGAGCTGGTGATATTAGCGTCAACTTCTGGTTTCAGCGGGAAAAAACTTACTCAGGAGATATTTTGCCATCATTAAACTGGTATGCTATGGCATCCAGGGCCTTTGAAAATCGGATGACTTTATCTTCCTCCTTGCGCACTTGCTCCTCAGAACTGAAGCAGTTAGTATGCGTATTTTTCATCTCGGAAAGGCAGTTGATCGAAAATAGACTTACTAAGAACTGTCGGTCTCTATTGAGTTGAGCTGTGCTTTAAGAGATTGTAGATGAGATCTAAGGGTAACTAAGTTGGAGGCGATAACGGAGTTATATGTCGAGGGATCGATTCCAACTACTAGGCAACGCTCTCTTTCTTGGAGGGTATTCCTCGTTTGAGATAAAAGCTTTGCAGCTTTACTGACAGACAATAGATTTAACTGATCACCCATTTAAAAAACCTCAAATTGTTTTATTGTTGAGCTTCTTGCTTTTTAATGATCTTGGATGTTAGGGTTTTTCAAATAAATAGAAGCTAAGTTTGATAGCGTTAGCCAAACTAAGTCAAATCCAAGCCTTAACAGACAAAAAGTAAATTAATATGGTCTGGGTGTTCTAAAAAATCATCTTTTGCCTTAATAAGATAAACTAAATATCATAGCTTGTTAAAAAAACCAACAACTTCACCAAATTGTTACTTACCAGGATACATTTGTAAATTATTTGAAAAAGTGTCACATAACCTTTAGTTCAATTTCATATTTTAAAGATGAGAAAACAAAGCGCTTGCAAGAGCCAACCAAAGTCTGAAATTAAATAATCATTCAAAAATAATTCCAAACTCGATTAAAGGACTGAAACAGAATTTTTTAGAAACTTGAAGCCGTTCTTAAATCCTTTTTGAACCAAACTACCTTAAATTGATTTAAATATCCTTGAATAAGTAGAAGCAGTCCGTGGTGTTTAAAGCAGAGAAATAAAATGCTACGAAACTCGGAAATCTGTTATTTATGTTAAGCGATAGCTTTAGAGTGTTGAATTTGCAAGTAAAGGCCAAAAGCCGTGCTGATAAAAGAGTCGCTTAAACTTGAAACTGTGTTTTTGCTGGACCTGTAACATAATCAATCTAAACTTTAATATTGCTTTGGATTATCATATAAAGCAAGTTATATAGCATTTATCAAGCGGCTTGAATATGGATTATTGGAAAAGGTTAAATACAACTTTGGGGTGAGAATTAGTTGAAATTTTAAAGCCGATGTTATAAAGATTTATATATAAAAACAAGCTTACTTGTGTTTTGAAAAGAATGAAAACTGTAGATCTTTATAGCTGAAAAATAAGATCTATGTTTCACTAAGTAAGATGGGCTGATAAGGCTAGGCGTACTTGGAATCTCTGGCTGCGAAAGTGGCACCAGAGTAAATTTGACATGATTATTTTCGCTCCTTGGTTCCAATTAGCTTAGTAGACAGTTTGATGTGGTTGGCCTAAATAAAGTGTGTGGCTGAGCAGAAGTCCCACAAATAAGTAAAGTAGCTGCGCAGCGAATAATCAAGGCTTGGAATTCAGATTTTCTCAACAAAGCTGTAACAGCTAATCAAACTTGAAACAATCCAGCTGAGCTTAAATGGATTGTAGCGTTGAACTACAAAAGCAAGTGTGTTCTAGTCAGCAGACTGTCAAAAGCAAACGATTGGGTCATTATTTTAGGGATTAGGCCGTTTTCTAATACACATGCTGCCCAAGTCGCAGCATAACACAGTTCGATTTTGAAAAAATCAAATTACAAATGTTTATATTTAAAACAGTAATAACTCAACAAAAATTTAATATTTTTCCACACTGTAAACTATCAAAATGAAGCTAAGAATCTTATCTTTCTATTGGTGTTAAAATAATAATATGTATACTATATTAAATATTGAAGCGAAAGCAATTTAAAAGAGCATATGCCATATTTTATTATATTGTTTTGATAGTGAAATAAAATAGATTGCTTTAAGCTAAAAAAATTAATTTTTTCATTAATTAATATATACTTTTTATTTGATTAAATTAAATTTAAGATCAAGAGCATTATTTTCACATTTTGTTTTATTTAAAAAGCTCAAGTATTTAAGATTTTATGGTAGTTTGAAGTTAGGACGTTAATTTATTTGCTGTTTAGATGAATTTTGAGGTTCAAGTGAGCTGTGAACCTCAAATTAAGCATCTTTTAAATATAATTCTTTAATATTTTATCATTTTAAAAATATGCGGAAGAGTTGTAATTAAGTTAGTACATCATTTTAATTTATTCACAGTGATTACAAAGAGGATATGATGTAACAATGATGCTTAGCTGCTCCACATATATCACTTGTGCATGAAAACTAGGTATTTCATTTATTTTAGGAATATAAATTTAAGTTGAAATTTTAATAAAAGCTATCACATTATTTCTTTCAGAATGGTGTCATAAGGCTAGGCATATAAGAGATAAAGCACCACCTAAGGTTTACTTCAAACTATCTTTACAAAAAGATATCATCCCTCCAACCAGTACTCTTTTGCAAGGCATCTCTACAAAGCATCTCTTTATCATCAATCATAAATACAATATTATGGAATCTGTTAACTTTACTTCTGCCATGCAGCCATTTTCCTCATTGGGAGCATCAACAAAAAGAGAAAGAATTGCTATTGATAAGGAGCGCCTTTGGGGGAAGCTTTGAATATAAAAGTAGGGGGAGAAGAAGTATATTTTATTGGATAATACTTTAGACTTATATAGCTTTAGCTGTGGCGGGGATATTAGTTGGATCAAACCCAGGGGCTGGTCATGTGCTGGATGGGTTCAAGTCGCTGGATACCTGGACAGTCATGTGATATTGGCTTTTTGTCATTTCCAGTATGTCAAATGGTATATTGGAAAGGCGCCAAATCGGGCGATGACTGGATGTTAGGTGTGATGACGATAGCCGGAATACTCATATATCCAGACCCTCGACACACCCCTCCCTTAAGGGGTTACTCAGGTACATCAGGAGGGGGCTTTGTCTTGACGGCTGCCGCCTGATGTTCCTGGAGTTGTTTACCAATGGGCACCAACTGGGTCGAGTGTTCTCCTTTGCTAGGGCGGAGGCAAGATCTGTGGTACTTTTTGGTGATGGGCTCTTTGGCACCCTGGAACTTAACCAGGTAGGTGTTCCTGTCTGGTCGGTATCTGATGATTCTTCCTGGTCCTCTGTGTACTGAGTCTAGCTTCTTTCTGTTCCCAGCTAGGACCCAGACGGGGGAGTTGATGGGGAGTGGGTCCTCTGTTGAGGTTACCTTTTGATTTTTGAGTCTCTTTATTTCTGCCAGTTTGGCTTTGAGGTGTATGTGTTATAGAGCTGGTTTCTGTTCTACTGTGGGAGGTTTCCCCGGGGGGATCTTCACATATGGTTGGTTATTGTGGGTGACTATTTCTGGCTTGTACCTGTATGTTAGTTCAAACGGTGAGTAGCCTGTCCCTTGATTGGTACAAACCCAGGATACTAGTAATGCATGTTTCACATAGAGTGGCCATGTGTCTTTGGCTTTGCCATCCATTATTTTCTCCAGGGTTCTGATAAGGCTTCTGTTCAGGCGTTCAACTCTGCCGTTGGCCTGTGGCCTGTAGGGCAAGGTTGTAGAGTGTTTGATGTTCTTTGTTTTTAGATTGTTGTTTACTACGTGGCCTGTTAGCTCTTTTGCTCCATCTGTTATGATGTAGTCTGGAGTGCCGTAGTCTGCTATGATTGCTTTATTGATGAGTTAATTTATTATTTCCACCTTGTGATCTTTTGTTGCCCAGCAGATGGGCCAACATGTGGCAAAGTTGATGGCTACAATTAGGAAACATTGATTTGTTTTGGTTTCTGGGAAGGGTCCCACTACGTCCAGTCCCCAAACCTTAAATGGTTCAGGGTCAGGTACTGGGTTAACTGTTGGCTGTGGTGCCTTGGTGCTGGCATATTTTTCACATACTGTACACTTTTTTAGAACATTGATTATGTCTTGCTTCAGGTTGGGCCACCATACTATCTCTTTTAATGTGAGATATAGGTTGTTAGCCTTTGTGTTTCCTAGCAGACAATGGTGTCTTAGTATAGTGTCAACTCTTTGTGCGAGTGGGATGTATGGAATATGTTTATCATTAATGATTTGGTATACTGTGCCATTTGATACGTGGAATTTTTTTCCATTCCTTACTAGTGTATCATGGGTTAGTTGATGTGTGGAAGGATCCTTTCCTTTTGTCTTGTTCTCAGTGTTGTATAGGTTGGGCCAGTCAGGGTCCAGGTGGTCAGGGTAATCCTCTCTTGGCTGGCATAGCCTAGAGAGAGCATTGGCCGTGACCAGCTCTGCCCCCCTTTTTGTATTTGATGTCCAGGTTAAGCTGTTCCAGCAAGGACATCCATTTGGCTTGGCACTGCGCAAGTGTGTTCTGAGTTTTGAAATAGATTAAGGATTTGCGGTCAGTTAGCACTCGGACATTTAAGTGTCCTTTGAGATAACATCTCCATTTCTTGCATGTGTGATATATTGCTAGCAATTCTTTATTGGGTATTGGGTATCTTTGCTCAGTGTTTTTTATTTTTCTGCTTTTGTAAAATACTGGCAGAAAATCTTGCTGCCCTGGCTGGCAGATGCGTAGGACTGCATCAATGGCGGTGTCACTAGCGTCTGACTCAAGCTCATAGCACCTGTTGTTATTAGAGTATTACAAGATTGGTGCTTCAATCAAAGCTTGCTTTAGTAGTTGGAAATTCTTGTCGCATTCTGGAGTCCAGATGAATTTCTTTTTGACATTACCTTTGGTTAGGTCATTTATTAGTGCAGTGAGCTTTCCGCAGTCTTTGATGCATTTCCTTAGGTAAGCTACCATACCGAGAAAGCATCTTACTTGTTTGACAGAGGTGGGGTGTTGCATATTATTTATGGCTTTTATTTATCCAGGTCTGCTTTGATGCCACCGTCAGAGACAATGTGGCCCAAGAACAAGAGTTCCTTTTCCATAAATTGGCACTTACTAGGTTTGGCATATAGGTTGTGCTTTGCAAGTCAATTGAGTGTCTTGCGGACATGCGTGAGGTGTTCCTCTTTTGTTTTTGAAAATATGATGATGTTGTCAAGGTAGCATAATGCATTTGAGAGACCGTTTAGTGCTTGGTTCATCATGGTAACAAACGTTGCTGGAGCGTTGGACATCCCAAAGTTAATTATTTTACATTCAAACAACCCAAATTGTGTGCAGAACGCGGTCTTTGGTATGTCTTTCTCTTTGACTTCAACCTGGTTATAACCAGATGTGAGGCCAATTTTTGAGAAAATTTTTGCTCTGGAGAGTCTTTTGAATAGGTCTTCTATGAGGGTAAGTGGGTATTTATTCTTTACTGTACTTGCGTTTAGTGCTCTGTAGTCAGTAACTAAGCAAAGGGGTCCTTCTTTCTTCTTTACAAAGAACACCGCTGCCCCCCACGGGGATTCAGACGGACAAATGAATCCTTTGGCTAGATTGTCCTCACTGTGGGCTTTAAGTGTTTGGGTCTCCATGGGAGAGAGTCTGTAGAGGGGTGCAGGTTTGGGCATGGCTTTGCATAAGTCAATGCCATGTTTGACCTCTTGTTCAGGGGGTAACTCTGTGAGTTCCTCCTTGAATACAAGAGTGTATTCATTTAGGAGTGCCGCAAATTCTGGGCATTGTATCTTTTATGTTTGTATATTATTAAATTCAGAGTACCTCATTATGTGGAGGGTACTGTCTTTGGTTAGATGTTCAGAGTCATCTTGATTTATGACTTGGACAAATACTGTATCTCTTAGAATGAGGTTGTTGGGTTCTTTGAGAATATTGAAATTGACTACATTGCATTTTATTGTCATGGTTTTTGTTTTTCAACATACACTGGGATTATCTCGGGTGAACCAGTCCATGTCTGCTACAATGTCGTAGTTTATGTTGTTCATGACAAGTCCTTTGATGGACGTTTGTATGCCTTGGAGGTCAATTCTGAAGGGAGTTGTTTTGCCTTTGAGTAGAACTTTTGACTTGTCTGCCATTCTGGAGTATTTGAAGTTGGATTTGACAACTGGTATTTTGTACTTGGTTACAAAAGGTTTGCTAACTATAGTGTGTTGTGCACCAGAATCAAATAAAATTTTATGTTTATGTGATTTGTAAGTGCATGGATAGACAAGAAGTTGTGAACTATCTTTAATTTTTATGTTCATAAAAATGGAGGATTGCGGGACATGTGGGATGCGAGCAGCAAAGTTTGTGCCTTGGTACTTCTTCTTGTCAAGTTGGGGGGAGACAGGGGCACTTAAGCCTGTTCCCCCTCCTCTTTTCCCTGTTCCTCTGTTTTGAGACCTTTGAGGTCAGAGAACTTGGGGTCAGATTTGTAGCGGGTTGCTACTTCAGTGTTGTTAACTTTGGCAGTGTCCTCTTTCTTGGGACAGGAGCGGTTTGCGCTTTGGCTACAATTGCCATTGTTATGATTGGATTTGCTGTTATTATGATTGGTATTTTAGCGTTTATTGCCATTGGAGTTTTCTCTGCTATTGCTGTTTGAGGAGTGGTTGCCGTTGTGTGCAGCATATTCCATGTTGGCGCATTTTTCAGCACGCTTGGCTTCAACAATGAGTGCAGGCATGGAGGTATTTGCTTCTGGGCGGATGAGGGCAGCAACCAAGGGTTTTATTCTGTTGATGAATGATGCTCTAGTGTGTACGTTGTCAGCTTGAGCTGGGTTTTGAATTTTACAGTGTATTTCCTCAAATTCTTTGGAGTAAGCTGTGATAGTGGTCTTTTGAGGGAGATCACTGAGCTGTATTGCAATGTCTTGGAGGGATTCTGTGACGCAGAAATTGTGGGTGATGTCAGCTTTGAACTCTTCCCAGTTGTCAAGCTGGTTGTCAGTTTGTGAGCTAATCCAGGTGGCAAACCAGTTAGCTGCGGCCTTGTAGAGGCGCTTGCTGGCTTCCTGGACCCATTTTTTGTGGGGGATGCAGCTAGCGCGGAGTTTGGTGGCTGTGTGGTCTAGCCAGTTGATGAAATTTTCCTTGTTTTTATCAAAGAACTTGTCAATACCAATGTATTTAGTATTGGTAACTTCACCTGTGGTAGGTGGTTGTGTGTTTGTTTGTGGTTGAAGAGAGCAACTGTATTGAATTATCTTGGTGCATGCTTTGGGCATGACCAGACCTTTGAATACAGTACATCCACTAGGAATATCTTCATCAATGTTGTGGGTGCGTAAGTACGTTTTCCAGGTCTCCTGGGATGTGTCCTGGTTGAGTACGTGAGCAAAGGTGGGTGGGTTTTGGTCAGTCATATTCTCTTTCATTGACGTGGTTGAAAAACTGTAGTGCTACCAGTGATAAGGAGCGCCTTGTGGGGAAGCTTTGAATATAAAAGTAGGGGGAGAAGAAGTATATTTTATTGGATAATACTTTAGACTTATATAGCTTTAGCTGTGGCGGGGATATTAGTTGGATCAAACCCAGGGGCTGGTCATGTGCTAGATGGGTTCAAGTTGCTGGATACCTGGACAGTCATGTGATATTGGCTTTTTGCCATTTCTGGTATGTCAGATGGTATATTGGAAAGGCACCAAATCAGGTGATGACTGGATGTTAGGTGTGATGGCAATAGCCAGAATACTTGTACATCCAGACCCTTAACACTATGCTAAAGAAAGCATTCCTCTTTGTTTCTGGAGGCAATCTTAATTCCTTCATCAATCACTTCCTCACTCAAACTGAGTTTGGAAAAACAGATTTCATTCCTTTGATTCAAAATCAGAAACTAAATGGGATAATTGATGGCTTAAAGGATCTTCTGAAATCTGCTCCCCAAAAGCATCTCCCAGCCTTGAGATCTCTGGTTACTTCCAGTTACTCTTTAAAAGAGCTCGCTGATATGGGATTTAATATAACCAAAAGTGAGTTTGAATACTCAAGAAAAATAAATAAAAATAAAAACTTAAGCTTAAATAAAAAAGCCAAAAAAATAAAAACTATTCAGTAAAAAAAGAAATAATCAAAAAAATAATTAAAAACCTACTGGAAAATTCTTTTGAAACAAGCCAGTTTACAAAAAAAAGCACCAGAAAAAATTTATAAAGACATTGAAAAAGAAATGAATTAATATTCAACTAAAATAAAATATTCTCTATTAAAAACAAAAAAAGAAATATATGAAAATATGAAAATAAAAATGAAATTTCAATATCACTTTCAACTTATAAATTAATACCAAAAATATAATCAAGAGTAAAAAACAAACTGACATGTGTAATATTTGTAACTTAAAATCATCCTTAGAAAAAAGAAAAAAGAATGTGAAAGTAAAAACTTATATATCAGAATCTTTAAACAGTGACTTAAAAGCTATTAATCAGCACCAAGTCTTTTATGCTCATCAAAATAGGGAATATAAGAAAGATATCAATGAATTAGATAATGAATCATATATTATAGTTATAGATTTTAAGAAGAATTTAAAAGTTGGTGGTGGTCCAATTGAAACCAATAACTGTTTTTATTCCAAAAGATCTATTTCTTTATTAGGGTTTGCATTGGTATTTAAAGAAAACAATAAAGTTAAATATGAATACCATGATTTTTTATCTCAAATATTGTCTCATGATTCTTTATTTTCAGGTGAATGTCTAATAAGTCTTCTTAAATTAGATAGATTTAAAAAAATAAAGAATATCAAAGTATGGACTGATAATGGAACCCATTTTAGATCCTATGAATTCTTATATTATCTATTTAAAGAGGCACCACAATACATTAAAGGGTCTATTAAATATAATAGATTTGTAGAATATCATGGAAAAAGCATTGTTGATGGTCACTTTGGTGTAATACCAAAAACATTAAAAGAGAAAGAAAATCAGCTTTATATTAAGAATATAAATGATATTAAAAATATTCTTGAGCAAGAAGAAAAAAGAAAAGAATTATATAAATCAGCGCTATCAGGCTCAAATATTTCTCAAAAGTCATTCTTTTATATTTATGAGAGAAAAGTTAGGCCTATAAGGAAAGAGCTCAAAGTTAGAAATCTGTGCATTAATCTTTCATATTTTATGAAAGATGGGAAGTTATATACTTCACCTTTAACATTTGAAAGTTTCTCAGACTATTCTGAGATAACTTATCATTTGAAATCACGTAATGATACCAGAGAAACAAAAATATCAGAAGATGCTAGTGGTGCATTAGGGCAAGTTCATGAAGTAGGGCAGCTTACTAGAGGGTGTATTTTAAATAGAGTTATCAGACTTTCAAAAACAACAACCTTTTTTTTCTGAAACAAACTAAGAATATTTATGATGAGCCAAAGATAGGGTAATAGCATTTATAGCTTTGGGGCTGCTATTACTCTCCCATGCAACTCATCATAAATATTTTTAGCTTGTAGTACGTAGTAGCACTTATGCTACAACTGAACCAATGAGAGTTCAGTATTTGGAATTGGGGAAGACAACAGTCCAATAGGAAAGGACAGAGTAATAAGAATAAGGTATTGTTTATTGTAGAATATTGTGATATATACTATATGGGGGAGCCACAAGGAGGTGGCATAGTGGGGAGTTCCATGTAGGGTTCAGAGCCAAGGAATAACTCGTGCAAGGATCAGCAGGTCAAATTGGCAACGCTCCTAATTAGGATGAAGTACCCGCCATTTGATGCTGCCATCAGATTAATCCATAACATTAGATACGTCAAGGGGCGGCTCATTGAGCGCCCCCTGTGTATTGTAAGATACATTAGCAGGTGAGTCTAGAAACTTGGTTGCAACACTTAAGATATTTCCAACAATATTATAAGGTGCAATTTTCAGTTCTAAAATTGATAAATTATTTTTTTAAAAAAATATCTAAGCCCAAGATCAATTAAAGATTTGACATTGATTGTATTTTAACCTTTCTGAATAGTTTGAATATAAATAATGTAATTAAGTTATAAAATAATCAGTCCAGCGCTTAGGCATAACAAGAAAAATAATTACCCAATTATTCACATTGTTCATGATTTGTTTCCTTTTAGACAGTCTGTCTGAATATGTCCCCAAGTCTCTTGCTTGAAGCGCACTTTTTAAAAGGTTTATTTATTGATGTTAATAAATAAATATTTAGCTACAGATAATAAATTTTATCAGATATAGTTTGATAAAAGGAAAGGTGTATCAGCTGAGCTGCCAAAAGGGCAAACATGAGCTAGGCCTGCTTTAACTATTTACAGTAGCTTGTTGGTATAGGTTTATGGTATCATATTTGTAAAATGTAGATTTTTTAGCTTGAATTGCAGATGTGCTTCATGGTTATTGTGCATTGAGTATTGATTGATATAAGCACAAAACAATGTGTCATGCATGTTTTGCCTTTTTTAGATAGTATGTTTATGATGGGTCTATTTTGATTAAGAAAGTCAATTTTCAAAAGAGTTTAATCAAAGTACAATTTTCTTTTTAAGCAGCAATCTAGTCTTGTTGGTTTATCTGCTTTAAAATAAATTGTACTATCAATAAGAGTGACATCAGAAAAAATGTTTAAATGATTTTTTAAGCTTGTCAGTTTATATAATTTAGATTAGAGAATACCTTTAATTTTTTTATCAAAAATCAACATTTTATAAAGGAGCTTTATCTATAAGATACAATAGTCTAAATTATCCACCCACAGTCAAAAATTAGCACATACTGTAAATAAATCCCTTTTAATTATTGGCACCTTTTACTTTTGCTTTGATATATAATTAAAAAGCTGCATGTTTTGAGATTTTTGAATACAATCATAAAATGATACTGATTTAAATATTTTGATTCTGTAAAGAAATTTGATGGTTGGTCTTTTGAGGGGCCTATATATAGATGCAGTTTTTTATTCTGAGAAAAAATGCTTGTACAGTAGTTTTCAAAGCTATGGCGCTAAGCAATAAAACTGAGATTTAAGCAAAAACAACTTTGATGTAAATATAATTAAAAATAATTAATTTATACAGTAGTTTTCAAGCCTGTTGAGATAAAATTATATTAGTCAGTCTTATAACACATGGGTTCAGTCACAAAACAAATTTCAACCTGATAGATCTAAATAGAAGATAATTTCACAGAAAATTAGCGCTATTTAGCAAAAATGTCCAGTCATACAACAACCTACTCAAACTGGGGACAAAGTATAATGATTTAAAAATGAGTGTACCAAACAATAGAGCACATGAGTTTCAGTCACAGAACAAATCTACTATTTTTACTGTGTTTTTTATGAACACATGAAACTCAGTCACAAAAGCTACAAATTCAATCCAACAACAAACCCCAATATCAACTGCAACAGACAACAAAAATATCAAATATCAAAACAAATGAGGGAATCTAGAATACTAAAAGGAACTAAATATCATGAGTGTCTGTTTTGGGATTAGTACTAATAAAAATTTCAAATTTATCCAAACATACAAGTAACAGTGCACATTTACAGCCAAAAATAATTAATATAGAAATCTAAAACCTAATTTTAAATAAACCTTAGTGACTACAAGCTTTCATGCTACTATATATGAAAAGATAAAAATTATAATAAATAAATTATATAGTTAAACTAATTTTAATTTTATTTTACTTTATACCAAAATGGACGCATCCTAACAACAGAGCCAAGGTGCCAAAGGAGTAGGCCCAGATGTGGACGCCCTTGTGGGTCAAAGAATCAAGTTAGTGCAACACAAGTGCCTACTCAGGAAGGAGACGGGGGAGGAGAGTTCAATAGTGAGATTGCACTGACACAACCAGCTCAAGGGGAACAGAGTGCAAGGACATGGAGCATAAATCCCAGGGTCCAGAAGCTGACCAGAAAATACACCAAGGTCATCACCACCAAAACAGTAAATGACGTCACTACCAAGAGGGTGTCCTTTGTATACAACCCTGTATATCACCGCAATGGTGTTCCAGCTACCATTCTGGAGAAGATGAAGCCTGTCCTTGACACCAAATACAATCCTTACATGAGTGATAAAAAGGGCAAGATGACAACAAGTGGCCACAGTATTTCCAAATGACAAAAGGGCAGAAGGTGCTGAAAAAGGTTGCTGTATTCTATATTCAGGTGCCTATGCCCTGTGTTGTGGCCAAGCCCATGGAATTGCTTCACAACGCCAAAAAGCCAAAGTACCATGTCATCCCTGACGCCACCTGCAAGACCTTTAAGAGGCTCATATAAGAGATGCCAGACTACAAGAAGGCCACAGCCATTGTCAGGATTTCAGATAAAATTGCCCATAGGCTCCACAAAACTTACCTGAAAACGGGTGTTGTCCTACTCTTGGAAAAATACAAGCACCAATTGATCCTATTGGTCAAGGAACATCTGTAGGCAATCCGGCAGTGGATCAATTGAAACTGACATCTTGAACTGGAAAATATTCAGTCAATGGTTGAGTCCACTTTTGGGATTGAGGCCTCAATTTCCATATGCTATCACGCTGTGAAGAGTTTTAGATTCTTATGGGAAAAACTTGGGGGTTCTCCATACAATTGGAACAGCCCTGATAACATTGCATACTGTCAAAAATACACTGAGACGTTCACTGCTCTCAAGGAGAAGAGGACCATCAAATTCTACTACATTGACAATTCATCCTTTGTGTCGTCCATGCACAATGAATATGGCTGCATCCCCAAAGGCAAAAAGAACAGCATGTTTCAGTGTGCAGCTGTGCATTCTATTGCCTACTCAATGGTAGCTCTTCTTGGTCCCCTTGGTATTGAACCATACCAGATAATAAAGGGTTACCACAATATTGGGACCTTTCTGAAATTTATCTGATTGGTTCAGGAGCACCTGAGGCGCACAAGCCTGGGCTTCACCAATGTTATTGTGCTAGATAACGTTAGACTCCACAAGGTGGCAGATATTCTCAATAAATTCCAAGTGATTGAGCCTAGTGTTGAAATTGCCTCCCAACAATTGGCCACATTTGATTTGGGCCTGTTATTTCTCCCCGCTTATTGCTCATTCCTCAACCCAATCACAAAGGATTTTGGGTGGCTCAAGCAAGTAGTCAATAAAGGGGAGCCACCTGGGACCAATGATTTGTTCAATTTGCTGCAGGTCAGTGTCCATACCCTCCCAGCTTAAACTGTGGCTAAATTCTATTACCAAGCTGATTTGTTTTTCCCTGGGTGCCTCTCCAAGCAGCCAATCAATTGAAGGCCCAGCTATTATGAATGTTTTTTTTGCATTTTTTTATGTTTGTTTTTTATTTAGTTTAGTTTATATTGGCGTTCTTTATACAAGCCCAATTTTATACCATTAGGTATAATAAAAATTAACAAAGTAAAGCCAAATGAATGAATAACACACAAAATAATTATTTTTATACAGTAGTTTTCAAACCTGTTGATATAAACATATATTAGTCAGTTTAGAACGCATGAACTCAGTCTAAAAACAAAATCAAAGTGGATCCAAATCTATTGTAATTTAATATAAATTCCTTGATTTTTGATTTCGTTTTTAGACTGAGTTCATGTGTTCTAAACTGACTAATATATGTTTATCTCAACAGGTTTGAAAACTACTTCATATAAAAATTAAAAAAATAATATTTGGGTTTAGAGCTTTATTGGGGGTGTGGGTGGTGGAATTCCCAGACTTGACATTGAAATAAACTAGAAGTTTCTATTGCCAAAGTGTATGTTGAGATTTCTCCTGTACTATATAGATTGTGGCGGCTTGAGTACAGGAGCACTGTAATACAATTAGCCATGAGGATTTTTTCTGGTGGAGCTGCCATCCCATATGTGGCAGTAAGAATAACTGCATCCTGAATAACATGCTCAATTAAGCTGTACCCAGGGGCAATTTTTTTTCCATCTAGTAAATGTATAATTTCATTCAGCTTTATTATTATATCAGATGTGTTATGTGCTTTTGCTTTAATCCCCATCATTACAAAAAGACCTAGTTAAACAATTAAGTGAATCCTCTGCCCAGTAAACAGGGCCAAGAACTCACAAAATTTATTATATAGGGTACTTATTTTATTTTTTAGGGACATAGTTGCAAAGGTTTTTTTCAACATTTGGTGGTATTAAAGTCTTGTCAGAGATCTGAGAGGCCCCAAAGTCTCTGAGGACGCCCACAACAGCAGGCAGGACAGCAGAAAACTGTTGATAAGGTCAGTTATGTTTTCTTTAAAAAAATTTAGAGCATGAGATATTGTGTGTTTGCTTGGGAAACAGAAATATACTTCTTCTTGTCCTCTCTCCATTTTGGGTAAGTTTTGATATGGCATGGTTTTGACAAAGTCCCAGACAAGGAGGACAAAGAGTTTGTGGAATTTTAGGGGCAGGACATACTTGTTGAGGTGGAGGTTAGGGGACGCAGCCAAAGCTGAGACCCGCCATTCAGTGTCATCTGGTGTTGGTTGGAGCTTTTCAAATTGTTCTGACTTGATAGGATAATTTTTTTCTAATTTTTTTATCATTTTGCAGCAGGCAGCTGGCGTCAGGACCAGCTGATGCCCTATGTGGGGGACATAGTTGCTGTAAAAGGTTTGGGGTATGTAGGGTTTTAGGTATTGGTGGACTACTCCTTTGTTCTCTTCTATAAATAAAAAAAGTTAGTATAATCTTTTTATATATTTAATATTTTATTTTTTACCTTCTTCTATATCTTTACCTGTTTTCCCCTTGACAGGGTCTGCTTCACAGGACTTTTTGCTAGTTGATTGCTGATCTTATGTTGGTTTCTGTTACTTTTTATTTTTTAGCTGCTCAAACATTTTAGGATCCTTTGACCAATCCTCTGCAGTTGTGAACCCCTGTGGCTTGAACTGTAGGTAGGAAAGAGCATATTTTTGTATGTTTAAGAGCCTGGTTGCAAGTTTTTTGATAGTATTGGGTATCTTTTTTTCACGGCCTTCATGGTAAGTTTGTTCAGTTTGTCACCTTCTAACACCACCTCCTTGAGCATGACCTTCACCTTTTGATTGACCTCCTTGATTTTAGCCACTGCTGTGTCCAACTCCTTGATCATTGCCTCCAATTCCAACATGTTTTCATTGCTCTTATCTCAACCCCTTTTATACCAATAAAAATATCCTAATAAAATATGTCTATTCTATTGTATCTAATGGAGATTTAATAAATACATCTGATTTTAATTATGAATTTTTTATTAGCTTTAAGTAATAATATTTGTTTGATATTGATATTATGTATATTTTTGTATATACTAACCCATTCAGGGTATCATGAACAAAATATGTTTTGTTCAAGTACATGTTTTTTACGAGTATAAAATTATCTGTTCTTGAATCAGTATGCCAATTTTGACCCAAAGTACACATTTATTAAAAGATAACCACTTTCACAGGTTATATGTAGATCTCATATTTCAGAGCGCGTAAACCAACCCATTCTTAGTATCATGAACAACATGTTTTGCTCAATTACATGTTTTGTTAAAGTACAATATAATTTGTTCTTAACTTGGTATTTTTATTATATTTGGAGTGCAATTTTATTAAAAAATAATCACACTCAGGGGTTATATGTAGATCATACAGTTCAGAGAGTATATGCAGTGAGATGAATGATTTTTATTAATTTTATTGGCTTCTATTATAACTTTTATATTTTTGAAGAACTACAATAAAATAATTTTAAAAACTACAAGTGCTACAGACCAGCCAATTGGAATGGGTGTACATTTGTGCTGTCTTTGTGCTTGACTCAGACCAGACACGCCTCAGTTATTGCACCCAGTTTAACTTAATGAAATAAGCCTGTTGGAAATAAGATATGTCTTTGTTTGCAAATTGGCATGCCAACTTGTGATTGATCTAGCACACAACTACTGGTTTCTCTGGTGCTAGATTGATCACAATTTGGCGTGCCAATTTGCAAACAAAGACATGTCCTATTTTCAACAGGCTTATTTCATTAAGTTAAACTGGGTGCAATAACTGAGGCGTGTCTGGTCTGAGTCAAGCACAAAGACAGCACAAATGTATACCCATTCCAATTGAATGTTCTGTAGCACTTGTAGTTTTTAAAGTCATTTTATTGTGGTGCTACAAAAATATTAAAGTTATAATATAAAACAATGGAATTAATAAATATTAAAGCAGCCAAATTTAACTTATGGCATGATAAAAATCATTAATTACTGTAGTTAAGTGTAAAATATATTGTATCTCAATTAAAATACCTACAAGTTAAACCAATATATATTATAAAATAAAAATTGTTGGGGGCAAATTTTATTAAGCAAAAATGGGGGAGTGGATAGGGCAAACTAGGTGGCAGGCTGGATTGAGGGAGAAGGACTTGATTGGCTTGTGAGGTTGGTGCTGGTCACCTGGGAGGATTGGATGGGGACTAGGGTGGCTGTAGGACCCAATGAGAATTAAGTGCCTTCATTGGCTTGGAGAAATTGATTGTACATGACATTATATTCCAACTCAGGGAGGACAGCAATTGGCTTGTACACTGGGGAATCATGAGGGGCAGCTGGGGATGCTTTGGTGATTGGCTGCTGCCAAGAGCAGTCAGTACCATCTTTGTGAACATGTCAGTAACCTTCTGACAGGGAAACAACACAGTGGGGTCATTGGTTGCACTAACCACCTAGATGAAGGTTGTGGGGTTGTGCTCACAGATTATGTCCCCAATGTTAAAGAACAGGGCATCCCCCAGGTGAAGATTGGCATGGCCAGCAGGGAAAATGAAGACATTGTGGATGCCTTCTTGGATTTTCTCAAAGGCCACTTCAGCGCACTCCATTTGGTGGCTCAGAAATATTTAGAAGTTTGAAGTGGCCAAGCTCTAGGTGGCAAGAAGGTTGGAGAGAAATTTTCTGTACCAGTACCTATTGGTGTAACTGGACGTGGTTTGGTAAAATACAGTCCCTTTTGAGGAATCTGCAAGGAATACACCAATCACAATCACATATATTTCCTTCTTTTTACCCTGGGGGTGTTTTTTTCACAAAAGTGCCATAGTCCTGGACTTGTAATGACAATTTATAATAGGATATAAAAATGACATTGTCCAAAATTGAGAACAGGCAGCAGGTGATGAAGGCATCAATCACAGGGTTGTAGGGCAAATCATAGCCACCATCTAACTCATTGGCCAGCCAATGGGTTAGAATCAGAACACTGACTAAAAGCCCATGCATCCAGAGATGTGCAGTGTGACAGGCTATGAAGATGCCCTGGAGCCCAAGTAGGCAATGGACCTCAGTCAATTGGAGGTATGGGTCATGTTACAGAAGGTCAAGAATGATGAGATATACTTCCTTGATCTGAGAATCTTGCTGCTTCTTTGGCTTCTTGGCCAGCTTGGTACCACCTCTCTTCAAGAGATCTCTGAATTCACGCCTAACTACTTCTTCAGTAAATTGAATATGGGTGGCAATTTTAGCAAAATTTATGCCACTCTGTTTGAGGCTCACAATCTCCTCTATGATTTCATTGGTTACTAGGATTTGTTTTTGGGGCTCACTTGAAATGCTAGTACCTGGATAAGACAGGGCTTGCTCTGATTGGCCCAGATTCTTGAGCAATGTTTGAACTGGGTTAGAGAGGGCCACAGTTGCCCAGTCTCCAAAATGTGGCACATGCTCAGGTTGGGCCTGGTCTTGGGGGTCACTATACTGGCTATCAGAAAAGCCACCCATGGATGGGCCTGGTGACACATACAACTTGGCCTCCTCACAGTTTGAATTGAACTGGGTTTAGACAGGGGCCGTGACAGTTATACTTCCTTACTAGGAAACCTGGGTTTGGAATAGCTCCTGATATTGCTCCTCAACAATATCAAAGTTATCTTCACTTGAAAAACTCATTGTAACCAAAAAAACAATAAAAGTTCTATTAAAAACATAAAAGCAAAGTATCTCTAGTAAATTAATTTTATTTAAGTGTGTGCTCCTTTCTGAAACATTCTCTCAGACATAAATGCCCAAATTCAGATGCACGTACATTGAAAATAATGTTGTAGTTCCTTGAGTAGATTTTGGTGGATTCACTCCTGAAATTCACTATTTTCAATTTGAGTCCCAAAAATAATCAATATTTTCAAAAAAAAAAGAGTTGTTTTGTGTTTGAGTTCATCACTTTTGTGACTGAACCTCATATGTTCTCTGTTTGTATCATATTTTCAACACACTCATAATAAAATTTGATGTAGAATGTTTCAGGAAGTGACTGGATTGTGTTTTTTTTTGAATACAGGTTCCATGTGTTTGCTATCTCAAATCTTGGATTCAGTATTTGACTTTAATTTTGTTGTGTTATTGACTATTTTTGTTTTCCAGCCATAGATAAATGGAATGTTGCAACATCTTTGATTACTCTCTCTTGGGAAAGCAATTCCCCAAGCAGCTCTCTGAATGATTCCTTGACTAATCATTAAGTTTGTGGCACTCTTTTCATTCACCCATCTATTATGGGGATCAAACATTTTGAGCCCTAAGAGGAACACTACTTGGACAAGCCCCATGATGTACATGGACAGCATGTGACTTCTCATGATACTATATAATACTCTAAACTCATATATAATAAAGTATCATTCTCTTCTTTTTTTCCCTTTATCTTGTTTATTATACTTCCAAGAAGTATATACTCAACAGTGGTAGCACAGGTGGGTTATCCAAACCTACACAACTTAACAAAAAATCCTCCAAAGAAAAGAACCCAGCAGATGGCACTCCCTGCTGGCTGGAGACAATGTGAAAAAGGTCAGGACGTCCCCACGTGATTCACTTTCTTCAACAAAATTTTTGTACCAACTGAACAGTACAATTTTATTGGTATTAAAGGAGTTCTGAACCCGCCTCCAGTTTCCAAAGCAACCAAAATACCCAACATTGTATTCCAACACCTACGCTCAGAAGAAATTGGAAAGCTCTCAGGACTATGCCAAGAAAATGCCAGCATCTGGATTCAAAGCACCCAAAATAAGTTTACACAAGTAGGCTACCCCCACAAATTCTGGACAAGTGAAATTGCTTTATGCGTTACCAGGGCTGACTCACACTTTGTAATAAAATGATTCAACCAACATCCTGATCACAATGAAGATCAGGACATGTTAAAGAATGCTTTCCTGGAGAAATTTGCCATAAATAACTCTGACGTTGTAATCATGACAGGAACTATTGAGGAGTACATTGCAGCCTATGAAGACATACATGATTGAGCCCCCAACGCCATCAATATTGACAAGGCTGGACCCCGCTGGACTTCTACAATGGTCTTCCCACACACATCAGATGCCAGTTTGACATTAAGTTGCTGCAAGTACCTCCAAGATGTGTTTTTGGAAGGAAAGCAAGCTGCACAAAAATCTGACAGCCTGCATGTAACCAACAAACAAAAGGAAAGTCCCACAGCAAAGAAGGTCCCTTGACCTAATAAACAGAACAACCAAGCCAATAACTTCCATCCTTGAGGCGGAAATTGTACCGCTCAAGCAAATCAAATGAGCACTGATAACACCACCAAAGAGGGGAAAGCTCTGGGAAGTGTGTAGGCAAGCTGCCCTCTCCAACTTTGCAAGACTTGTACAGGGACCAAGATGCGGACTCAATTACCATGATTCAAGTATCCTCCAGCAATCCTGTACTGTTTGCTGCCCAAACTGGAAATAAAATCCTCACTTATCCTGTCTGCTTTTGCAGATATCAGGGCACAGAACTATTTGATACTGGAGCCAATCAATCCCTTATTGACAAAAGATTTTCCAACCTCATGAAACTACCCACAGTCCAAAGTAATGTCAAGAGAGTTATCATGGCAGATAATAGGAGCATACCAGTCACCAAGGAAGCAAAAGCCTTCCGTGCCCAAATAGGAGATGTACAGACTACTCTTAATGGCCCAATCATACCAATCCCCAAATACAATGTTGTACTCAGCATAGACTGGATGAGAAAGACAAAACCTTGTATTGACTGGGATAGTGCTACCCTCATCATAAAAGGAGGTGAGGTACACCATCACATGTATTCAACCCACCTTGACACACTTATGAGAGACCGTGTATTTGTTAAAATTGCGGAAACAAAAGAGGAAACTGATCCTAGAAAAATCAATTGGAACACCTGCACGTATGAGGTTATCCACTATAAAAGTAAAGAAACCACACATGAGAGAGACCTAATCCAACAACAGCCGGTCCTAGAATTCCCTTCAATTTTCCAAGAAAAGTTAACAGGGCTATTGCCTGACCAAGATATCCAGCAATAAATTGATCTCAAGGGAAGTGTCCCCAAAGCATGCCCCATTTACCGCTTAACACCATAAGAAGACAACGCCCTAAAAGCTTATCTTGACAAAGCACTTGAAAACAGACTCATAAGACCTTCTAAATTGCCTTTTGGTGCCGCCTTCTTTGTAGAAAAGAAAGATGGAGGACTCCACCTGGTCACAGACTACAAGGCACTCAATGAGGTCACAATTAAGAACAGGTATCCCCTGCCCCTGATTGATGGCCTTTTTGATGCCCTGGGGGAGGTCCCAAGTCTTCAAAAAAATTGAATTGACAGCAGGTTATCACCAAATTTGCATAAACCAGAGGACATACCAAAAACAGTGTTCATAAATAAGTATGGCTTGTTTGAATGTGTGGTTCTTAACTTTGGCATGACAAACGCTACAAGCACCTTTTTAACCTTTATGAATGAAGTCTTCAAGAAACACACCAGAAAAAGGGCAATCATTTACCTAGACAACATAATTGTATAAAGTCCAACTGTAGAACAACACTGGAAAGACGTCCTCCTGGTCCTTCACATCCTTCAAGATAACCAAATCATAACCAAACCCTCAAAATGGGACTTCTTCTCAACAGAACTCCCATTCTTAGGACACATTATCAGCAAGGATGGAGTGAAACCAGACCCAGAAAAGATACAATCCATAACCAACATGCCAGCACCACAAAATAAGAGTGAACTTTGTATGTTTCTAGGCATGATAGCCTATGTTAGGATATTCATTCCTGACTGGGGCACTGTGGTGATCCACATGTGTGCTGTTTTGCAGACAAGGGTTGATTTGGCTTCAAATAAAGACAATATGCTGAAGAGTGACAATGTGTTGTTAGCTATGATGCTGTAAACTAGTAGGTAACATAGGGCTGCTAGGGGTAAGTAGGGTGAGCCTAGTAGGTAACATGGTCTACTAGGGTAAGTAAGGCCTGCCTGGTAGGTAACATAGGACTACCAGGGGCAGATGTTGCCTCCACCCAGCAGAAGGAATTGGCTGCTTGGGGCTATAGTGCTTCACCCCTCAGGAAACTGTGGCTGCAGAAGGGTGAAGACTGAAATAGCAAGCAGGGAACTTTGTCTGTCTGGGGGGAGTAGGTTTTGGACCCCTGGCGGGTAACGTGGGCTGCCAGGGAGGGGAAGAGCTTTGAGAGCTCTATGTACCCTAATACGCTTGCAGGAGGTCTGTGAGCAAGCACCTTACCTAATGGACTGGTAGGGTGTCCTTGTTTATGTCCCTATGAGAGCTTTGGGGGAACCCAAAGTGAGCATTGGATGGCATAGATTTGCTCATAGGTGTCACCAAGGCAGTTTGCTTGGGGAAGAAAGCTGCAGAACTTGGTGTGATCAGGCCTCTGGGAAGTGGAGCTGATTACTCTGCAACTGAAAGCCCATACTTAATCACCTGGGTGAGTAAAGACAACGCATAGATATTGATCTATGGTTGAATGGCCTAAGTGGATTGCCACTTGCAAGGGCCCAGTCAAGCGCCAGTTCAATGTAGACTCATGCCTGGGTCTACAAGTTCTGGTAATGGAGACTGAGATAAAGAACCGAGGTGGTTGACAGAATTCACAGAGAAAACTAGCAGGTGGGACTGTTTGGTCACAGTGAAGGCTAGTTGATGGACTGTTAATTCATATTGAATTGTGGGAACCAAGATGGTTCAGTGTGTAGACAGAACAAAGTAGGTTCATAGTGAGGATTTGTTAAGGAACTGGTTGAGGAGTAGTTGAAGGACAGGAAGATTTTGATGCAGGACTAGCTAATCAAAAAGCAGGATGGACAATGGACCAGAAGTTGGTGCTGGAGAACTGAAGAGCTGAGAGGATGAACTAGCCAGATTGAATGCAGAGGCTGGAAGAGCTGGTTTTAGTGACTTTTAAGAGGAAATATAGATAAAAAGAAGTAGTTAACAAATAATTAAATACTGCCTGATTATGATTAAAAAAGATGAAAATTATATAATGAAAAAGAAAGAGAAGGAAAAATAATATATAGTTTATTAGAACTATAAATTTATTTAAAAAGAAGGATTGAAGAAGAAGGGAGCTGAAAAGCTGGAAATGGAACAGAGAAACTATGAGGGCGAAAGAGTGAATTTCACCAAGAACAACTAGGAGAGGCAAAATGACAAGCAGCAAGCAGGTTTGAAGTCGCAAAATGTTGAAAGAAACACGGAGAAACGTTGAAAAATTGAAGGGTCAAAATTTGCCTAAGTAAAACATATGTGGAAGCGCTCAAGATTTGCTGGGGAAACGTGGCGGGAATTACGGTGAAACCGTTCAAAACGCGGAGCAGTTGTTTACCCGGAGCGAGACAGCATCAAGTTTGAACCAGGGTCAAGGACAGGTCATCTGGGGAAACCTTTTTGGCAAAACTGTTGAATCAAGGCGTGTGATTGGCTGCAAGCCAGAGTCTATTTGATCAGTATTTTAAGAGCTTTAACTTAAGAGTTAAAGCCTAAAAAATGAGGAGCAGAAGCAGAAAATTCAGGGCTTTCATTGGATAAAGTAAGTTTAAAGGTTTAATATATTATAGAAGAAGAAAAACAGGATAGTTTAAGCTTTGAAGAACCAGAGTTCTAAGAGAGGTCTTTGGTCTGAAACAAGGGGCTATAAAAGGGGGAGCTATCTGAGACTCTTCAGGGACTGGATCAAGTGGATTACAAAGGCCACAGAAGCTAAAGAAGGAGCCAAAGACCAAGAATAGGAAGCCAGAGCTGAAACAGACCGCAGGAGCCTAAGATTAGAACACAGGAGCCCACGACTAAGGTGCAGGAGTCCAAGACCAAAGCGCAGGAGCCCAAGACCAAGTACAAGGAGTCCAAGAGATTGTTGAAGGACTCCAAGTATTGGCACAAACCCCTTATTATTCCCTATTCCAAGGCCATATATCAGAAGGTTTCTAAGGGGATCTTCCTTCTGACCGTGAATAAAGTGCCATTATGGCCTTTATCCAAAGTTCTCGTGTAAAGAAAGAATATAAGTCCCATGAGTCAATTACCCCACATTTTCTATCCTAGCCCAGGGGACAAGAAATCCTATTGCCTAGGATTCAGGAAGTTTGCCTCTAGTAAGTCTGCCCAGGAGGAGTGGGAGAAGGTGACAAGGCATTTGTAAATGTCGAATAGAGAAAGAGAGTTTATTGGGGGAGAGTTTACAAGACTATTACAGGATTGGTATCGGCCCACAGAAGGGCTGGCGCCTGCTGAAGTACAAGTGTATGATGAAGATGCTTGCCTAGTAATTGAGAAGGTACTAGAGGAGTTTGCCCTTATGCAGGCCAAGTATAAGCTCCTAACCAACCATTCACCACTGTTGGAGAATGACGACTCCTCCAAGCCGGTCCCTGGCTACAACCCAGGACACACTTTGAGGACTGGTGACCAGGAACCCCACAGACGCTTTGACTTTCCCTTATCTGCAATCACAGGCAAGGCAAAAAAGTTTGTATGGACAATATTGAGAGATCAACACTTTCAACAGTTAAAAGAATGTATGGTCACAGTTCCTATTCTGCAGTACCCAAACCGTGAAGGGATATACGAATTGAAAACATACACTTCCAACTATGAAATTGGAGGTGTACTCCAAATCCAGACTTCAGAAAAGGATTTCCTCCCTGTAGCATATGAATCAAGAAAGCTGTCTGATGGTGCGCAAAGATACCCAATACATGACAAAGAATTGATAGCTATTGTCCACTGTCTAATAAAGTGGCAATGTTATCTGAAAGATGCACATATATTCAAAGTGATAACCAATCACAAATCATTGGTGTTCTTTAAGACTGAACAACACATATCTAGACAACAAGATGAATGAATGAGTCTCATACAAAGGTACCCCATGATAATTGAATACAAACCAGGCAAGGAAATGCTTACTGTAGATGCCCTGTCAAGGCTATACCGTAAACATCTTCTATGCACTGATGGGGACCCTGATTGGCCCATGTTAATAATGAAGAATCTCCAAGAGGGATTCCCACCTGGTACATCAATAGATATCCAAAAAAAGTCCTCAAGAACAAACATCTGTTCAAAAATGTATATGGTACTCTACACTGCATATTACAAAATAGTGATACTGTATCCTATGTCCTGTCAACACAAAAGATTGACTCAATCATTTGATACCACTGAGATCTGGGATACACTTGCAGCAGAAACTTGCACAAATATCTCAAGACACGCTACTGGTGGCCCAACATGCTAGACAACTTAATGAAAGTACTAGACTAATATGAAATCTGTGAAAAGTATGCCCGCTCCAAGGCACCCCCAAATCAGTAATATCAGTGTCAATCACCCAACCTTTCAAAGTGTGGTAACTGGATATTGTGGGATCAATGCCCAGCAACAACAAAGGAAAAATTACAGTATCACAACTATTAACTATGCAACTAGGAGGCCTATAGCACAAGCTACAAAATAACATAAAAGAAACAATGTAAGACAATTTATTGGTAAGGAGACCATAGCTAAGTTTTGGAAACCCAAACTCCTAATCACAGATGTAGAAACCAAACTTAAAACCATTGACACCAATATCTACCTCACCAAAAACAGAATAAAACACAACATAGCCAGCTTTTATCACCCACAAGCAAACAAAAGAGTTGAACAAATAAATGAGTCTCTTGTAGAGGCCCTCAGCAAGTTATCTGCCAACAATCTAAAAGTCTGGGTTGACATGCTGCCAACTGCACTTATGGTGTGCAGAACACAAGTTAATTGCAACACAAGCAAAAGCCCGTACAAGCTTGTCTATGGTCATAAACCCGCCATTGTTAGCACTACATCAGGACCACAATTGCCTCTACCTAAAAAAGTGCCAGACAACAGTGACCCTGGCGTACAGTGCGCCAGGAAGAAACAAGAAGATAAGGAAAAGGAAAAGGTTGAGAGAGAAGCAATCCCATTACAATAGAAACGCTTCCAAGTCAGGGACAAGATCTGGGTTGTTAATCACAAAATGCACAAATTAGACCCAGGGTTGCAAGGACCAGGAATTTTCATGGAAGTCAAACCAAACAACACCTCACTCATCAAAGAAATAGGCACACATACAGAACTCAAGCGCATGCACCATGACCAACTCCATCTGTGCAAAGCAACAACAGCACAACACAACTCCTGACTTCCTGTACCCAATGCAAAACTGGATCAATACTAAGCTCAAATCCCCGACACTCTCAAGAAAGTTCCTAAGGTTCCACCTTTCAGCACACCAGGAGGAGATGTTGCAACATATTTGATTACTCCCTCTCAGGAAAGTAATTCCCGAGCAACTCTCTGAATGATTCTCCAACTAATAATTAAGTTGGTGGCACTCTTATAATTTGTCCATCTATTACGGGGATCAAACATTTTGAGCCCTAAGAGAACACTACTTGGACAAGCCCCATGACCGTTATGATGTACATGGACGGCATGTGACTTCCCATGATACTATATAATACTCTAAACTCATATCTAATAAAGTATTATTCTCTTCTTATTTTCCCCTTTATCTTGTTTATTATACTTCTTAGAAGTATATACTTGACAGGAAGTTTTATTGAATAAATTGACCTTTAACTGGTTCCAGTTGAAATTTGTTTTGTGACTGAACCTATGCATTCTAAATTGACTAATAAACATTTACCTCAACAGGTTTGAAAACTATTGTACTGTCATAAAATTATAGTTATACCAGTTTAGCACCAGGTTTGGTTTCTTTAAAAACTTTAATAATTCTTTATATATCAAAAAGCAGTGAACAAATCATGCTATACTTTTATTTTTACCACCCAAAAATACTTATCACAATGCACCCAAGCCCTAATGAAACAACCATGAACTTGACTTGACCTATTTTCTAATTAGTGTAACTACCAATATTGCTTAGCTACCAATAACACCACCCATTACTGCAGTACTTGCCCCAATAACACTGTCCCTAGTGGGATCACCCTTTTTTACACAACTCAAACCTGAGTTGCAACTATCTTCAAGACCAACTCCTGGTGTCCCACCTCAAGGGTATAAAGTACCCACTTGAATTCTGACACCATCTTTCTGAGAAACCAAATTCTGACAATATAGCATCATCATTATTAAATATAAATTACACTTAAAAATGCTGATACTGATGTCATATCATCAGATTTTGGTTCCTCAGAAAATTGGTGTCAGAATCCAAGCGGGTCTGGGTATAAAAAACTGTTTTTTCCCTTTAAATAAAGGTATAGTCTATCAATTTTTCTCATTTCTTCTGTAAACGTTGTCCATAGCACATGTATGACCTTTTTTACTGTTGTATACTCCATTATCTCCTGAATACATACAGGTTCAGTCTCAACACACATGATTTAAATTTACTGTAAGCTCTTTGTTATATGTACATAAAATTAAACTAAGCCTGGGTTTTAGTTTTTTAAAATTTAATCATTTACTGATTAACATGTTTCAGCCATATATTTTATAAACCGACAATAGAACATTGCTCTTTTGTTATAACCCGAGCTGAATTTTTTGTCTCAACTGCTTTGATACTACCGTATATAACTATCTATTTCAACTTCAAGCTAAACAGCTCCTTATTTTTCAACGGTGTGGAATAAGAGGAGATATCTCTTTGGCTATATATATAACATGCATACCAGGTGTAGTACAACTAGGGTTAGGACGGTCCCAGAAATTGCGTGGTCACAAAGTCGCAAACCCATTTCTGGTATGCTTTAGATTAGGTTACAAAAATGATTGATTTAGAATTGTGCTGCAACTTTTGGAGCAGGTTACAATTTGAGAAGGACCAAAGGTATGAAATAGATTGTCAAAGAAATTAATCTGGCGACAGCACAAATTGCGATCAATCTGGTGTTTATACCAACTCCAGGCACAATAATTAATAACTAAACGACGAACAGAACTCACCAAGCCGCCTGGCTTTACCTATTTGATTGGCCGGAAAGCTGTATAAAGCTTAGGGATACTTCGGCTCAGCCCCGGCCAGGTTTCGGCTTTGGGCCGCTGTTGCCAGAACGGAAATAGCCAATATTTAAACAGGTTAAATATATTTTTGAAAGAAGGGACCCAGAGCCAAAAATTGGCCGCGGCTGAGCCGAGGCATCCCTAGTAAAGCTTGAACGCTGACAGTTGTAACTAGGGCTGCTTCGGCCAAGCCCCAGGCAGCCGCGGTCAGTTTCTGGTCCTGGTCACTTTTATCAAATATTTATTTAACACTGTTTAAATATTAAATAATTCCGCTTCAGCTGTAGCGGCCTAAAGCCGAAGCCTAGCCGGGGCTGAGCCGAAGCATCCCTAGTTATAACTATCTTCTGCAGTGAAAAGGGTCAGACAAATGGCAGCTTGCATTAATGTTATCAATATGATTGATTAGATGATTGGCTGCTGGCGAACAGAGCCATCTATTTTGGATACCAATCTATGATTTGATTGGCTGCGTTTTTTGGGGTATCCAGATTTAATGTTTCGAACTTTCTCTCGTTTGCTGGGTTTCTTACAAAGATTTAAGACCTAGCGTTGAGAGATTCATTCAAAGTCTTGATTCCAAATGGAATAGTTCAGTAGAATTCGCTTCAAAATCCAAACTATATTCGCTTTGGCTCAGTGATGTCTATAGTCATCTTTGTTTATTCTCCAAAACACTTCTTGAGACATGAATTTATTTAGCTACATCAGATATTCAAGATACTCATGCTTTGTGCTTGTTGAATTCAAGTTTCATTGAAAGACATTAATCCTTTCGCATGGAGTGGAGCTAGGATACATTATATGATGTAACTGGCCATCAGTTATGATGTCATAAAAACGGTAAAAATAACAGAGGGATTGTACGCTCACTTGGCTTAGCTTTTAAATTCGAGAGTGAATCGCCCAAGTTACGAGCTTGGAGAACAGCATCAGTTATGCCCTTTGAGAGGAATAGCTTGGTTTGGCTTGAAATGGACCAATCAGACTCGACCTCACTAAACAATGATAACCAACCCTCCGAGCAAAGGTTTAGCAGCATGGGCTCTGGATATCCTTGGCTGTTCTAACTGGACCTTGGCTTACCATCAGGAACTGTGGTCCTATCTTACGGTTTACACGCCTCCTCCTCCTTACTTAGGCTTATTTTACCGCCCTTTGCTTACATATTTCGCCCAGTCACGGTGCATCAAACACACCATATAAAATAGTTGAACTGATCCACCTGCTTTATTCAAACTTCTGTTCAGAGCACGTGACACGCCTATACTTAGTTGTTTGGCGCAACCCTTTTTATTATCTCAACTCCTGTTTTAAGCTATGAGTAGTCAAAAATACCAACCTGTAAGCATCAAACAAACTAGACCATATGCCCACCCCGGTCGCTTAATTTTTTAATGTGAAATATTCTTACTTTATGTTTTTAGCTAAAAGATACAGATCCCTCCGAGTTACCTCAAGAGTCCTCGATTTATTCATCTGAGTCTGCTAATAACGTCAATGAACAAGAATCTGTACCTATTATAGAATCTTACCATTCTCTTTCTGATTCTGAAGATGACGACCAAGAAGACACTCCTCAAAGCTCTCCCCAAATTGAAGCTTTAGGCTTACAGGCTCATCCTCTACAAAACCAGAACACAATTGAAATATATCAAATCCCAGCACCTTTGGCTAATGCTACTGATGAAGAAGAAAAACCTGAACCAATACACCCACGCGCAATTGGTATGGGAAACGATGGTGTATTTGCCAACTTGGCTGCCAAGCCTACCACAGGCTCACTAAGGGGCGGCGCTAACTCTGGCTCCGATCAGCCTCCTGCCTTTTCTCCTACTGGGGAGGATGGTGAAACTAACCCTGCCGGACCTCTCCCTGATTACGATGAGGCTATGCAAGAGCCTTCACCTCCGCACTTTGATGATGCTATAGCTCATGCCACTTCGCTATCTGGGCTTCAAATCGACGATCTGCTTGTTGAAGGTTTGCCCGTTGGTGGGTTACTCTCCTTTGCCTGGAACGCTCTAGTATCACAACTTTTTCAATTCGTTGGCTTTCTTTTAACGTATCTTCTGCACATCAACCATGCTGGAAGGGTAAGCATCTCTTCAAGTATTCAATATTCCCTCCAGATTTCAAGCCGTGAATATTATATTTTTCAAACTCTAATGTCCGATTTATAGCTTGGCTCTATTACTGGTCTGGGAATTACATTATTGAGTTTTGGTGTTAAGTTAAGGTACAAAATACTAAATCCTGATGCGGTAAGTGCTCGCGATGACGCTGATGACTTCTCGTTTGTCCTGGGAAATAGAGGGGATGATGTACCTAACTCAGCCATATGGCTAGCGTACATGCTTATGATAGTTGGATGGGTTATTGTTCTTAAATCTGTTACTGAATATATCCGGCTCCGGAAAGAAAGAAGTGCAATTCTCCATTGCCCAGAGGCCGCTATCACACAATAACCTCCCATCGACTCTGCACTGAACTTTCACTTCAGATTCCACTCTCTAATCCAGGGCTTTAAAACTCTAATCCCCCTGAAAACACGACTCATCTTGATTTATTTTTCAAGTATCATCTCAACTAAATTTCCCGTATCAATGTTTGAATGTCACTTGTCTTTGCTTCTAGTTTTATGGGTTTGTTAATTAAAAAACAATAATCTTAACTAAGGCTTTAGTCAATTTAGAAATAATATTTAAGATATCGGTCGCATCCGAGATTTCATTTTCAGCCAAAGTCATCACTTCGAGTATTTAAAGTTGAAAACTCAATATACGAACACCTTGGAAAACGGCAATTCATACCGATTCTTTTTCATAGTCAAAGCAAAATTTGCAAGGATGTAATAAGATCCAGTCATTTCACATATAAAAAATATAAAGCAAACATAATGTCTGGATCTGAACTACATTTCCATCTGGTCATCTATGATAATAGTTTATAAGGTCTCATCAGATGATTAGTGGTTCGAAATTCGGTCGAATATCATGAATTTTGGGGCTAATTCTGATAAAGAAATTTACCCTGAAGCTCAGAGTTGGCGATGTATGGCCAGAAAAATATTTACTTCCCAGCACCATTTAGCGGACCTAGCCTGCTGATCTAGCCAATTGAATTATGAGTAAGCTATGAACAGAGCACGAAAAGAATCGAAAAAGAAACCATATGCCCAGCAGAAAAAGCCATCAGTTCAGAATTCAAGAGGCCTTTAATTGGGGCAGGAAGATATTCCGCCACCTGATTTTCAGCCAATTTTGATCCAGCTAGCACTTTCTCAGCGTATAAAATTTTACCTTGACATCAGTAAAGGATCTGAAAACAATCATGTTGTTTAAATGAAGACCAACGACACACCTAATACTTTTTACCTTATTTTATTTGCTTTGACTTCTTAATTTTAAAATTTCTGCTACCAAGAAAGTATAGACCATTAACGTTTAAAACAATAAATTTTCTAGGGAGGTTTACAACTAGCTTTTATTTTACGGGCCTCTTTGTTGTAAAGCTAAGAAATATATCCAGATAAGAATGGCTGGATCAAAAATGTCTGAGAACCTTTGATGAAAGATTGACTGTCAGAACATCTTCCTGCCACCTTTAATTATACAGCCGATCTATAACCTGTTGAGATAAACAGAATCATCTCGGTCTAAAAACGGAATTGAAGTGGATCCAAATCTATTGTAATTCAAAATAAATTCCTTGCTTTTCATTTTTGTTTTTAGACTGAGTTGATTTTGTTTATCTCAACAGGTTATAAAACTACGTAGTATCATATCACTACAGATAACTTTTAACTTCATTTTCTGTACTTTTCAGAGCTGTTAAGATAAAAACTATACATTAAGCACATGATTTGATGTATGCTAATGGTGATACAGTAGTTTTAAAAGCTGTGAGTATAAATAAGATTGAGTCATCTGTAAACAAACTGGACTCAAACTTAAGCAAACTCCAAGTACAATGTAAAATATGCACTCTGTTAACAGAGATTCAGACCATTAGTAAGCAAAAAGGCTAAAAACTGCTCAAACATCTCAGAATAGAAGAGAAAAAATCAAGTTATGATACAAAAATCTAAAAAAGTGAGTTTGGTTGTCTATTAGTGTACATATGAAACATTATTTTTCTTGCTATGCCTAGGTGCTAGATTGAATATTTTATAACTTAGTTACATTGTTCATCTTCAAATTGTTTGGAAATGTTTGGAATAGTTGAAATACAATCAATTTCAAGACTTTAATCAATCTTCAGTCTAGATGGAAATTTTCAAAAAGGTACCCTTCTATAGAATTTAAAATTGTACCTTATAATATTACTAATAATACATCAAGTGCACCTGACAAGCTAAAAATAACTATGATGAGTTCTAAAGAAGATTGATATTGTCACCAAAGATAAAAAAGCTATTACCCTATCTTTGGCTCATATAAATATTTTTAGTTCCTGTCAAGTATATACTTCTGAGAAGTATAATTGACGAGATAAAGGGGAAAATAAGAAGAGAATAATTCTTTATTGGATAAGAGTTTAGAGTATTATATAGTACAGTAGCTTAAAAGCTATGACAACAACCAAAAATACCTCAGATTTAAACGAAATGATTTCAGATTTAAACAAAATCCAACTCTCAGGTTAAAATCTACACTCTGTTAACAGGGTTTATTGGCGTTAATGGGCAAAATGAGTCAACAGAGCAACAAAGGGCTCACTTGCAAAGCAAAACCATTCAAAATACAATCTGAAATACATTGATTCACAAACAAAATGGTGTTAGTTGACTTTTGGTGTACATATGTTTACTATGTGAATCAGTGACAAAATACACCCAAGCAAGGTGAGTCAAAACTCAAACCAAAAAAAAAACACAATAACAACTCACTACTTAAACAAAATCACTCACACAATGTGTGCAATGGATTGTAATCATGAATGATACCAAGATATCTAAAATAAGACACAAGATCTGAAACATAAATTTTAAAAATATTGTGTTGGCTGTTTGAATTTGGCAGTAAAATCTAGGGAAATGGGTGGATTTTTTTTGAGTATTCTAGAATGGGTGTTGTAAAACCAAAAACAACTAATTAAGAAATAAAAAATCTATAATTGGGATATTGGGTGAAAAAAATCTAATTAAATATCCATATTCAGATAAAAGCAAAAAATAAAATTAGGGAGTAACTTAATTGAAATTTATTTAATATTTTATTAAATTTTAAAATGTAAGGAACACAACAACAGAGTATCAATACACCCGTTGTGCGCCACGGTTGCGGTCACCCCACAGGTCAAAGAATAGAGTTAGTGCAACCCAAGTGCCTACTCAAGGAGGAGAAGGGAGAGGAGAGTTCCATAATGACACTGCACTGACACAGCTGGTTCAAGGAAAACAAGCTGCTAGGGTGCGGAGCATCAACTCTTGGGTCCCAAAGCTGACCCAGAAGCCCACCAAGGTCACCACTACAAAGAAAGTTAGAAACAAGGAGGTAGAACTTACTTCCTATGTGTTTGACGTTGTGTACCGGCAAGAATCAGTCCCATCAGCCATGCTGGAGAAGGTGAAGCTTGTACTTGATGCTAGCTATGAGCCCTACGTCAGTGATGGCAATCAGGAGGATGACAAGGAGCCCAAGTTCTATCAAACCGATGAGGGGCAGTTAGTGTTGAAGAAAGTTGTTGCATTTTACACCAAGGTGCCCATGCCTGTGTTGTGCCCAATGCCAACGAGTCAATCCCCACCACTAAAAAGCCCGCCCAGAAGCGCATCCCCGACATCAAACACATCATCCTGCTTAAGCTAATGCGTTAATCAGGCAATTAAAAGGCAGCTGCGGCCATTATTGGGGTGGATCCCAAGTACGCTTCCAAGACATTCAACAAGTTCATCAATACTGGCCGAGTTCTTGCCGCAGAGAAATCCTTGCACGTGTCAACCATGCTCACCAAGGAGCACAAATGGGCAATCCACCAGTGGATAACCCAGGACTGCCATCTTGAACTGGCAAATATTCAGGCCATGGTCAAATCTACTTTTGAGGTTGAGGCCTTGATTTCCTTTTACTACCATCTACTCAAGGGAATGCGCTTTTCCTGGAAAAAAACTCGGGGTATCCCCATACAATTGGAACAGCCCAGCCAATATTGAGACCCGGATAAAATACGCAGGGGTGTATACTGCCCTAAAAGCCAAGGGGACGGTCAAATTTTACTACATCAACAAATCAGCATTTGCCTCGTCAATGCGCAATGAGTATGGGTATGTCCCCAGAGGCTCCAATGACGGGATGGCTTGGCGTGCTGCAGTCCGCGCCACAGCCTATTCAATGGTGGCTCTCCTCAGTCCAAAGGGGGTTGAGCTCTACCAAATGATATTTGGATCTCACAATAGCCGGACCTTCCTATCATTCCTCCGATTGGTCCAGGAGCACCTAAGGCGCACAAGCCCAGGCTTCACCAACGTAATTGTGCTGGACAACTTTGGTCTCCACAAGGTGGCAGATATTCTTGAAGAATTTCCATCAGTTGACACAAGCATTGCAGTGGGCCCCTAGCAATTGGCCACGGCAAATATGCGCCTTCTCTTCCTCCCTGCCTATTCGCCCTTCCTAAATCCTATCAAGGAAGTTTTTGGGTGGCTCAAGCGAGTGTCAAGCGAGGAACCCCAACTGGGACCAAGGACCTCTTTAATTTGCTGCAGGACGGGATCCACACCCTCCCAGCCAAGACCGTAGCCAAATTCTATGGCCACGCTGATTTGTTCATCCCCGCGTGCCTAGCCAAACAGCCAATCAATTAAAGGCTTAGTGTGTCCAAATTTTTTTATATTCTCTAATTTACTATTCAAGATTTATTAATTATCATTTTATATTTAGCTGTTTCCAAGCCCACAATCACATTCAGTAGGACAATCAATGAAGGTTAGTAATTTATTTATTTATAATCATTTTTTATTGTGTTGTCTAAGGGTATCCCAAACGCTTGATACTGGATTACGCAAACACATTAATATAACTTTTGGTAAATAAATATAATAATCAAAAAAGTTAATTTTAATGTGTACAAATCAGAAGTAGATTTTATTGAAATATATTATAATGATTTTATTAAGACCTTCTCTGGGATATATTCTTCAAATCCCGTTTGCTAAAATAAGAATTAGAAAATTTTATTATAATAAAAATAATATGAATTTTAATGAAATTTTATTGAAGAGAGAATTTATTAAGAACACCTGTAGTGAGTTCTTCTGTATGTACCCACCCAGCAATCAAGGTGGCGCACAACCTTCACCGCCACACTGTGGACAGTGGATACGCCCTTATTAAAAAACTCCCGTCTGCTGGTGAAGGGGAGTAGGGTTAGGTGTGAATGGAGGAGCAGCTTTTCTGGCGGGGCTGAAAACTCGTAGATACCAGCCAGGATCAGGGCGTCCTGGATGACGTGATCCACCGAGTCATACTTGGGGGGACCTTCTTCCTGTCAAGTGAGAGCTGGGCCTTGTTGATTCCCAGAAGGACCCTGTCAAGATCCTCTACGCTGGCGCTCATCCCAAAGAACAAAAGATACCCGAGGTAAACCACCAAGTGAAGCCTTTGCCCAGCAAAGGCTTCTGTGAACTCACATAATTTATTAAGAACCACAATGATCTTCTTATTGTTCCTGGTCTTTGTAAAGGTAAGATCCATTGCCAATGGGAGCCCTGTCTTATCTGCACTCCAGGCTAGCCCAAAGTCCGCCAGGAGGATCTTAGTTTTTCTGACGGCTGTTGCATCTGCAACAGCCAATTTCCCTACTGCGGGCCCAAAGTTGTCCAGAAGGTAAGATAGGGTGTGCTCCAAGGGGTAGCAGAAGCAAGCAGCCGCATGAGCCCGGCCCATCTCCAGTACATTCTTGAATGGGAGCGTCACCAGGACGTCCCAAACAAGCTCAATGAAGTTTACACAGTAAACTTCATTGAGGTTAACCGGGTCCAGGCGGACCATTTGGGAACTCTTTTAGGCAGTAACTGCCCACTCAGATGCCCCCTTTCCATGTGTCAGCCCAGCCAATGCCTCCTACAACATAGAAAAGAACCTGTGGATACAGTCTTCCAGCTCCTGCAAGACAGGGGGGAACAGGTACAGCTGCTTGGCCACATGAGTGGCGTAGTTGGCGTAGAACGTTGCAGGGACAAAGGGGATCAGGACTTGGCAGAGTTCACCGTCTATGTTCTCTAAAAAACAGGTAAGTATTTACAAATTTTTATTTTTAGATTACCTTCTTCAGTGTCCTACTTGCCAGCTGCTTCAGCAGGCTTGGCCATTCTTGGCGCAGGCAGTTGTGCGGGCAACTCTTTATCCTCTGTTCTGGCACGCTTGGCAGGTTTGAGATGTTCATACATCTCAGGGTTGTCAACCCAGACAGACGGAAGCAGAAAGATTGTACAACTTAAACTGGAGACCCTCAACCACTATCTTCTGAATGTTTAGTAAGCACTCAATTGTCTTCTCAGGGGTGTCTGGTATTTTGACCATAAGGGCCTTTGCAAACACCTTGTCTATTTTGCCCCCAAGGATGGCAAACTTAACTTTTGCTTTGACCTTGTGGTCAATTTCTTTGATCTCTGCAATTGCAGAGTCAAGGTCTGTCAGGAAATCCTGGTCTATCTGGGTTGACTGATCCATATTCCCATCACAAGACATGAGTTGATAATGGACGGAATACAGCCAGAGTGAAACAGCTATTCCGGAATACGGGGGAACTATAACAAGGTCAATATAGTTGCAAGTCAGAAGCACCTGAGACATTCCGGGTCTCAGGTCACAGGTCAATCCAGAAGCTTCTATAATTAGACGCTAAGGATTCTGGATTCCAGATAAGGACGCAAACCCAACCCAGAGAATATTGGGGAATTCAACACCTGTTTCACCGAGAAGTGAGACAGCAAACCACCTGTCTGCATTTTCCATTATGTCGAGCATGGACGCCAGTTTGGCCAATAGGTGTCAACTTAGTTGACATGACTAAGTCAAGGAATATCTAGGCTGAAGAGGGGAAATCAGCAGCCTAGAATATTACCTCATCCCAAACCCTATTTGGGTTTTGGGATCCAACTCTGGGGGATGAGACTAGTAGCTTGGGGATGATAGGCTAGCTAGTAAGAGTTGTCTGCAGCTAGACGCCAGTTTGGCCGCTAGCTGTCAACTATAAAGGGGTCTTTCAAGATCAATGGGAAGATACACAATTTCATACCCTCAACATTTCTACTAGTCCGAATAGTAGAGGTGTCAAAGTGCAGTAAGAACAAGCTTATTGATACTTGCAAAACTCCTGCCAACCCACCACAGCCGGTGTTGCGTCCCAAAGGACCACAGGACTTTTCAAACTCTCTCGGATCATTCAACAACAGACCTCTGCTGTTGTCACACCAATTGAAGCACATCTGTTGCCATACAGATCCCCTATCTCATCCTACAATATAATGACTAATAAACACAATATCTCTTCCTCAAGATCCAGAAATCTTGACAGTGGTCCTCACTACAAAAACGAGCTTCCATTGGTGTCAAGTCAAGGTGCTGCCTTGCCTCCGTTGACCCCCGGCTTTGTTGATAAGTACAGGGGGGATACATGGAGACCAGTGATACGGAGCGCGACTAATCCTTCTGTTTAGAAATGACTCCATATGAAGCACCTACGCTTCCGCTGGAAATGATCCAGCTAGATATTTCAGGGACTGCTGTTGCTATGGGCCAGCCACAATACAGCATAGAAGAGGTACACGCCATCTTGCAGGCATTACAACATGGTAGGCGCAACCTCAATGATCCCCAGGGCGACACTGAGTTCAACTTGTTCCAGATTGATGGGACTACCAATACCCTGAGTAACAATTTCCTCAGGTACCAGGATGTCACTTGCATCCAGCTGGGTCAGCTCCTCAAATTGGACCAGAGCAGGGTCCAAGAAGTGCTTGCATACTTTGTGCACCCAGCAATCAAACATCTCCAACATCTGGTTGCCAGGCAGGAGCTGGAGCTGAACGAGCTCAACCGCTTTTGCTCCGAGATACAGGCGGCTAACCATAACTTGGTCAGTCAACTGAACGTCAGCTTCACAACTGTACAGACCGTTGTGGCAGACCTTTGTGACTCTACCGCCTTTGCTCATGGCAGGGTAGACAAGATAGTCAATCAATTTAATAACCAGGTTGATCAGCTTGTGGGCGGTGTCCTGGATAATTGAGGTTTAAGCATACAATGGGTTGCAGATGTAACCAACCATTGTGTATCACTAAGACACCAAGTACAGATGTTGACCAACAACCAGAATCAGGCAGATCTTGTTACCCAGCAGGAAGAATTGCGCCAGTCTATCAGGGACAATTATAGCAAACAAGACGCGCACCATTTGGAGGTAGTCAACTATGTCAACAGGATTGTGGAGATGGTCAACAAAATGAAGACCACCAGCCGTAGCCATCACACTGTTTGCAGAAGAACAGGAGGATCACCAGTGCTGCCTAGATCACACAGAGTACGCCAAGGATCAACAAAAGCTATGGGACGCAGTAAAGGATACACAAAGTTTAACATCTGAACTGTATGAAGACATAGCAGAGCTTTGCCGTAATCTTGCCGCCGCTGAGTTCCAGACAAAGGAGCTGTTAAACCGCCAGGATCTACTAGCCAGTACGGTCTTGACAGCAGAAGGCAACTACAGCTCCCTACTAGAGCAAGTACAAAGAAATGAAACTTCACGTAAGGAATTTGAAGCTAACATGCTAGCTAGACTGGCTAGACTAGAAATTCTAGTCTCCTTGGAAGGTAGTACGTCTTCAGGCAGAAGAGCGTCACCTGTACCAGCATCAAGCCCAGATCAGCAAAAAAACTCTTCTTCTCCTGACTTCTTTGACCTCTCTCCAGATGACGGGAGTAACGGATTAGGTGACACCCGCAGAGTTCCTAGAGGAGTAGCAGCTTTGCCACCCTTCACGCCCTTGTCAGTGCCACGTGCCACTAACTCTCACGCCACTAGAAAGAACAGCACGGAATTGACTGTCCCTGACCACAAGTTTAAACCGCTCAACCTGCCAAAGTTCAACAAAAATGGGAACATTCAAACTTTCATCTGCCTCTTTGAAATGTCTATGAGAGGCGCAAGTGATCATATGAAGGCCACCACCCTCATAAACACTCTGGATCCCACCTGTGTGGACGTCATCATGCCCTGTCTGCCACTAGACAGTTGGACTTATGAATATGCACACCAGGCTGTTATAGAGGAATTTGGTAGCAAGACCAGATTACAAGCTCAAAAGGTGGAGTTCAGCAACATCTTGTTCAAAAAATATGAGTCTGTGCAAGACTTTGCTGACCGCTTTTATCATGAAGCGCAAGTTCTTCTAGGTGCCAGGGTCCTTTCTGAGTTGGACTGCAGAATCACTATGGGCTGTGCACTGCAACCATACTGGGAATTAGCCAATGTCATGTTCCCTGTATTGGATCAATCCAGCTCAACCCAACAGATCACCAGTTACTTGAGCCGCCTTGGGGCCCAATTTGGAGCTCCAAATAAAGGACAGAATAATTGCTTGTCTACTCCCACCAAGGACAAACCCCACAGACCCAAGCCTGACAAAGCCGCTTCTGACTCCAATGGTAAATCAGGAAGTGACTACAAGGCAAAGGATCTGCCAGGCCCTTGCCACAAGTGTGGTAAAAGAGGACACTGGGCCAGCGTCTGCAAGGGGAAAGGACATGAGTCCTCAGTAAATGTGGTGGTCAACCAAAAGCAGGATGACCAGGGAAAAGTCAAGGCAGGCCAGTGGAGGAATATACTGAGTCTGCTGCTTCCCCAATTCCAAAAGAACCAGACCGCCAACCCCCAGAGGAAGCTGAGCCTAATGCAGCCCCTTCCAAATCAACAACTCCAGAGGCATCAATACCGGAGCTGCCTTTGGCCAGTCAGCCGTCCCACTTTGCACCCGAGCAGGAGTTCAGAGAGGATCCTCTACACATGCTTGTGTCAGACAATCTTTACGCAATTCCTACCAGAGGCAGGGGACGCCCAAGGAAGGTCACACCAAACGCAGTAGAGACTGTCTCCAAACCATACACAGCCCAAGTGCAAGAAACCTGCCTTGCCTCGGATCCCAGCGTAGCCAGCAACTTACCTTCCTTGAAAGGAGTTCAATTCTCCCTTCCCATTGAGATCATTGAGGCCAACTTCTCTGAGATTGGTCAAAGTCTCAAGCAGTACTTTGACACTCTGTCACCCTTAGGTGTACACGTATTAAATCTACACTCTGAACTCTACTCTAAATGTACATATGCAGATATCTCAGTTAATAAAGTCAAGGTGCGCGCCATAATAGATAGTGGCGCCCCTATTAATATTGTGTCAACCCACCTTGCCAAGAATCTAGGTATTGCACCTGACATTGCACACACCAGAGTATATGGTACTTCTGGTAAACACATCACCATGTCAGAAGGAGCTTACAGCACTCTGCCAATGCACTTTGGTTCCATTGCTGTGTCCTCTCCTGCCGTGGTCCTGCCCAGCAAAAATTACAATGTGCTCATAGGTACAGCATTCCTACGTAAATACAGGGTCAGATTGGACATGAAGGACAACACACTGACAATCCTGCGCCAGACCATCCCACTGTACTACACACGGGACGCAAAACCACCAGCTAAGGTAAAACCTAGCATCAATCTGGCATACAAGGACGGCGTGGTGGCAGTTCCCTACACCTGTATATGGAAAAAGGGAAAGTGGCTGCCAACCCAAATCAAGGAGCACAAAGGAATTACGCTCCGCTTGAGATTGACTCTTACACTTGGATCTGGCCAACAGCAGGTTGTCAACACAGGTTTAACCTTGGATATCCCCGCAGGGTTATATGGTGAAGTTCATCAGCCTTGGGGACGTTCAAGATTCAAACTGTGTATTGCCCCTGGAATAATCATTCCTGGCCATGGCAAAATTCACGTCCTACTGGCCAACCTTCAAGGGCATGATATCCACATCAAGAAGAACCAGGTTGTAGGATTTGTTCACCTTCTCCCGGTCAAAGAACTGGACAGCTTCAAATGTATTGGAGACCTGTCTGAAATGGGTCTCCCTGATCAAGTTGAAGCCGCTGCTTATGTGACCACACCATTGGCTGATTTATCTTTGCTCAATGACACAGAACAGGAACAATCCAGCGCCCTCTTTGAAAAATATTGTTGCATATTTGCGGAGGATGACTTTGATCTGGGGTGTGCCAATGAGGTCACTCATCACATTGACACAGGGGATAACAAGCCTGTCTGCCTTTGGCCAATTTGGCGCTCAAAGGCTAGTGAAGAGACTGTGAGCAATAAAATCCAGCAACTTCTAGACTGAGGCATGTTAATCCCATCCAAGAGTCCCTGGGCGTTGCCCATCCTGATAGTAAAAAAGAAGGATGGGAGTAATTGGGTAGTAATAGACTACCAATGCCTGAACTTGATAACCAAGAAGGACTTGTACCTGCTGCCCAGGATTGACAACACACTGGATTGACTTGGAGGGGCCAAGTACTTCTCAGCAATGGAACTCATATTGGGGTACTGGCAAATTGAGCTCTCACCCAAGGAACAAAAGAAGTGTACCATAATTACCTTGCAGGGCCTTTTCCAACCAACCCAAATGCCACAAGGGTTGTGTAATGCACCTGTCACTTTCCAGCGGGCCATGGACACCATCCTGGGTGATCTCAAGCTCTCCTGTGTCCTAGTTTACTTGGACAACATCAATGTGTTCTCAAAAACCTTCACCAAACACCTTGAGCATTTGGAGGCCGTCTTCAAGAGACTGGCAGACACCAACTTGAAGATCAAACCCTGAAAATGGCAATTCTTCAAGGACCAGTTGGAATACCTTGGATTTGTGGTGGATACCGCAGGACTCTGCCCCCAGCCAGCCAAAGTGGAGGCAATCACCAAAATGAAGCGGCCAGAAAGCAAACACAATATCCAGGTCTTCTTGGGGATGGTAGGCTACTACCGTCACTTTATCCCCAATTTTGCCTGTACCGGCAAGCCTCTGTTTCATCTACTAAAGAACAGGGTTCCCTTTCTATGGACAACAGCCTGCCAAGACGCTTTTGACGCCCTCTGCACTAGCCTGTCCTCCAGTCCAGTATTGATGTATCCAGACTTCAGCAAACCTTTTGTTGTACATACAGATGCCTCCTTATTGGCCTTAGGAGCTGTCCTTTCCCAACTGGACAACACAGGGGCTGAACACCCAGTGGCCTATGCTAGCCGCTCTCTGAATGTACACAAGCGCAACTACACAGTCACTGAAAGGGAATGCCTCGCAGTAATATACGCCTACAAGCAATTTAGAGTATACTTGCACGGGGTACACTTCACTGTGGTCACTGACCACGCCAGCCTCAGTTGGCTGCAAAATCTTTGGGAGCCAGAAGGATGCCTTGCCCAATGGGCGTTAAAACTTCAGGCTTTTGACTACACTATAGTCCACTGTCCTGGCGCAAATCACCAGAACGCGGACTGTTTGTCAAGACTTCCCATGGTTGCCATAATAGCAACTCAGGCCAACCTGCTATACAAAAAAATGCTCACCAACACGTTTGAGGACAAACCTGAAGAAGTACAGGCCATCCTCTGCAAGCTCTGCAAAGACTGTAAGGTGGAAAATCAAAAGTTGTACAAATATCATGATGGTGCCAAGTACATCTTTCCTAGACCTTCAGAGCAACCAGATCTGATAATGGCCGCCCACAAGGCAGTGGGTCACGGTGGCCTAAGAAAAACGGTCCACCAACTTCAACAACACTACTACTGGGAGTCACTCCTCTTCAACGTGAAGGAAACCCTGAACTACTGTACAGAATGTCAGCACAAGAAACCCTTCACTGGTAAGCATCAATACAAATCAGTAGAGCCCAAGTTTGCTTGGCATACTGTTAGCATAGATGTGGTTGGGCCCCTGCCAATGTGTGTTGGTTGTCTGCGCTACATTATTGTGGCAATTGACCACCTCACCAAATGGGTGGAAGCCAGAGCGCTGCAGCACGTCAGCGCCAAATCAACAGCCAGATTTGTATTAGAACAAATCATTCATTGACATGGCTGCCCCCAGTTCATCCTTACCAACAATGGCACAAACTTCACTGCTCATGTAATTCCAAAATTAAATGAGCTCATGGGCGTGAGGGGAGTGCTCTCTACTCCATACCATCCAGAATCCAATGGGATGGTTGAGAGGGCAAACAGGACTTTAGTTAACATCCTACGGAAGCTGGCAGACTCTTGTACTTTGGAGTGGTACCTCTTCTTGCCTGCTGTTGTGTTTGCCTATAACATCTTGATTCACAGCACGACCGGCTTCTCCCTGTTTCAACTAACATATGGACGTCACCCAGCAATCCCGCCAATCTTGTTCTCAGCCATGGGGGACCCGGGTAACCTAACATATCAACAATACATGTCTAGATTAGCCGACACACTTATTAAGCTTCAGGCCAAAGCTTTCACAGAAACCTCCTTCACCAGGAACAAAGGACGTGAGACTGACAACCAGAATTGACGCGCCTTAGCCAAATTTAGAATTGGCACTCAGGTTTCATACCACAACAGAGTTGTGGGCTGGGCACATAAGCTCGACAGCATCTGGAAAGGGCCTTTCAAAATCATTGAGAAAACATCCCCAGATGTATACACAATCAAGGATCTGGCTGACGGGAAGCTCATCAACAGAGTCCACGCCAGGTTCCTCAAGCCATATTTCTCTATTACAAATATTGGCTCACAATAAAGTTTATAAATATTTTTAGGGAAAAAAAGAAGAAAAAAATATAGGAAAGCAAATAAAATATAAACAAAGGAAAACTTTATTGAAAAGCAAAAGAAACCAACTAAGGATCACCCTCCTGATATTTGGGGTCCTCTTCATCATCTTTGGCACCAGCCACTTGGGCGCTTCCTTGCCGGGACCTTTGCACCACCTGCCTCAGGCTCCAGAGGCTTACAAAAGGGAACTTCCTCCCCTCAGCAAACCAGAAAGTGGCTGCCTGCAGCCAGAGTCTATGTTCACTAGGGATCACCTGCAAGAAGCAAACAAAGGGAATCAGGATCTCCCCAGAGACGGCATCAACACGCCAGAGCCCAGCGTCCAAGGGGAACACACACAACAAGACCACGCAATCCAACATAAAGTCGGATATATACCTATAACAACGAGGCAACGGCGCCTTAAGGCTGCCCAGCTTGTTGCAGATCTTCTCCCAATGTACCGCCATATTGTCCGCAGTAGCCATTGACAGGCTAAGATTGGGGGTAAGCATTATGTCCCCACATAACACCATCCCGCAAACCGCCTGCTGTTTGGCCCCGCTTTCAATGTTGGCGTAAACATTTTGGGCCACACGACAGATTCGGCTGTCCCACGCATCAGAGTTGTCCACACCTAGCAACAAGTACAGGGACAGAAAACCCTCCAGGGCACCAAACCAAGAAGAAAACACCCGCAAGCCAAAGTCCAGCACATAACTCTGACAGGCCTTGCTGACCCCACCTGCGTCCCCAGTAGCCACCAGGAGCCCAGCCAATTGCTCGCCTAGTTGCCCTGCCAGGTCCTCATCCTCCACGCTATGAAACCCCTTGCTGGAGTGGGTGATGCGCCGCTTGAGATCATGGCACAGGCGCTGGGCCATTACCACAAATAAGAACTGTGGGATTATATCCATTCCCACGTAAAGCTGGGAGATGGAAAACCCCTCTTCACCTAAACAAAGTACGGGCACAGAATCATACTCTGGCAGGATGGTGTCCATTGTGCAAAGAGAAAAGGCACCCAAGAAAGGATCCACGACCAAAGGCTCCTGCTCCAGATTGCGGGGGCGGGTGCGCGCCAAACTAGCCTGAGGCTCAGCAAGGCGTTTCTCACCACCAACAGCAGACCGCCCCGCAGAATCACCCTCCACCGGGATCTTGTCACTTTTCTCACCTGGGACCAAGCTCTCTAGCCCAGACCAGAGCAAACCAGTCTCTGCCTGTCAAAGTCCATGGAGCAACGCCACCTTAGCTTCCTTGGAGAGCCCCTGGAAATGTTGATGGTCTTCCTTGGACATCTGCGCCACCAATTGGTGGGCATCTGTCTTGTTGCTAACACTGGAGTAACTAGAATTCTTGCTCATATTCTGGGCTAAAGATGTTCTCCAAAAGTTATATAGCTCAGTCAAGTGGGGGGAAATGTCAGGAAATCCTGGTCTATCTGGGTTGACTGATCCATATTTCCATCACAAGACATGAGTTGATAATGGACGGAATACAGCCAGAGTGAAACAGCTATTCCGGAATACAGGGGAACTATAATAAGGTTGATATAGTTGCAAGTCAGAAGCACCTGAGACATTCCGGGTCTCAGGTCACAGGTCAATCCAGAAGATTCTATAATTAGACGCTAAGGATTCTGGATTCCAGATAAGGACGCAAACCCAACCCAGAGAATATTGGGGAATTCAACACCTGTTTCACCGAGAAGTGAGACGGCGGACCGCCTGTCTGCATTTTCCATTATGCCAAGCATGGACACCAGTTTGGCCAATAGGTGTCAACTTAGTTGACGTGACTAAGTTAAAGAATATCTAGGCTGAAGAGGGGAAATCAGCAGCCTAGAATATTACCTCATCCCAAACCCTATTTGGGTTTTGGGATCCAACTCTGGGGGATGAGACTAGTAGCTTGGGGATGATAGGCTAGCTAGTAAGAGTTGTCTGCAGCTAGACGCCAGTTTGGCCGCTAGCTGTCAACTATAAAGGGGTCTTTCAAGATCACTGGGGAGAAACACAATTTCATACCCTCAACATTGCTACTAGTCCAAATAGTAGAGGTGTCAAAGTACAGTAAGAAAAAGCTTATTGATACTTGCAAAACTCCTGCCAACCCACCACAGCCGGTGTTGCATCCCAAAGGACCACAGGACTTTTCAAACTCTCTTGGATCATTCAACAACAGACCTCTGCTGTTGTCACACCAATTGAAGCACATATGTTGCCATACAGATCCCCTATCCCATCCTACAATATAATGACTAATAAACACAATATCTCTTCCTCAAGATCCAGAAATCTTGACAAGGTCCTTCAATAACTTCTCAAGTTCTCTCATTGATTTTTTACCAACTTTTCCATATGTTTTTATAGCTTTCACCCCAATAAAATCTGTATTATTCTGTTACTATTGCCTCTTTGTTTATTCCTGTTTGCTTTCCCATTTACTACATTATCCCATTTTTTACCCATTGTGTATATGTTTTACGCTTAACTCAATATGTGTTGTTTTCTTTGTGTCAGCATTGCTTCCATAATCACCATATTATTTTTAGCACTTAAACAGCCCCTTGTGAAAATATTAACAATAATTTGGTGATTGTCAAAATTTGAATTAGAGAATTATAGGTTAATTGTGTTTAGATAAAGTTGTTACTGATCTGAATTCAAAACCTTGATGATAAACTTTAAGCCAATAAAGAGCTGAGTGATAAAGTGATTGTTGTGACATAAAGGGTCATTCAATAATTCTTTGATGCATGTGCGCTAATGAATATGATTGACTGGATGTTTTGCCATTGTACGACATTGCTGCTGTGGCAAGTTGTTGGTGGACTAGTGCCCAATCAGCTGCTGGGTTAGCACTAGTCCATCAACAACTTGCCATTTCCGGTGTGGCATACAATGGCAAAACATCCAGCCAATCATATTAATTAGCGCACATACATCAAAGAATTATTGAATGACCCTTTATATCACAACAACCACTTTATCACTTGGCTCCTGATTGGCTTAAAGTTTATCATTAAGGTTTTGAATTCAGATCAGTAACAACTTTATCTAAAAACAGTTAACACTATAATTTTCTAATTCAAATTTAGCTGATCACCAAATTGTTGTTAATGTTTTCACAAGGGGTGTGTTTAAGTGCTAATGTCAGGGCCCAAGGGCTTCTGACTCTGAACCATTAAATTGAAGATTGGATGTATTTGATCTTTTATTTCAAGGACCAAAAATGACCACAAATGAAGGGGAGAGAAGTCAGGCTCTTTTTATACCATTTGATCTGATTCTTCCAGATCATTCTCAGGGGTTCTTGGGTCTTCATCTGGGGGCTCATTCTGTGAGTCTGAGACATCAGCTGATTGTATGGCATCATATTCCTTTGAGAATCTTTGAACTTCACGCTTTGCTTCTGTTTATTGTTCAAAAATAGTCCAAATCGAAGCTCCTGCTTTGTGGCTTCAATTTGAGCCTAAAAACGTCCAAATCCGATCAGTATCAGCTGAGATACACTAGTATTTGTCCGCACAGCGTTGATTGTTACAGTAGTTTTAAAAGCTATGGCGACAACCAAAATGAACTCAGATTTAAACGAAATCATTTCAGATTTAAACAAAATCCAAGTTGCGCGAGATTCAGGATTCAAATAATTTAAATAGTGTCAGTTAATAAATTAAATGTCAAACCAAAAACAAAATTTCACTTGCCCATTATACAAAATTATATCAAACATCAAGCGGTGTAGTTCAAACCACAAATGAAATGAACTGACACAACAAGTGAAATGGATGGATGCTATTCCGGAGTATATTATAATCCAATCAGGATTCATATGAGACACCAACAGAAGGACCAAAATGAAACAAAATCTGAGTACTCTAGAAGCGAGATTACACAAACACAAAACAAAATGAACTCATACAAGATGTGTAGTATGAGCAGCCTAAAATAGAAAAATAACAGTTTAACAGTCAATCAACAGCTATCCAATTTAGGAACAGAGGCATTTTATTCATTTTCATGGCTCCAGATTTGTATGGAATGGTTTGAGAACCTTCCAAATATGGACTCAAGATTACAATAAAAATAAATCATTAAATTTTAAAATTTCTACTTTTAGTGATTTTATCCTAGGTTTTAGTTCAAGATGGTTTTCAACAGCAATATTTTCAACCGCGTCAGCAGCCAAGCCAGCAGCAGTCAAGCCAGCTTCAATGGAGGCAAGGCTCAGAACGTGGAGGCACCCGTTTACACCCAAGCCTTTGAGGCAGGTAACGAGGAAGCTGACCTGTTACTGTCCCCCGACCCATATGGCTTTGACTTGTTTGAGAGTCACTTTGCGTCTAGTGCTGCCCCCGCTCCCACCCCCACCCCCGCACAAGCTGCCCACCAACCAACCAATCAGGATGGCAACCTTGATTCAGAACAACTTCCTGCCACAAGCCAACCTGCCCCCCTACAGCTAATCAGGCTTCAGCTCCCCCTGCCCAGCGCCCCAAGCAACGAATCATCACCGCCCAAATTCTTCAGGAAATTGTGGCTCTCAACCTGCAGGGTCTGTCCTGGGATCAGATAGCTGACCAATTGCAATTTACCCAAGCTACTGTCATGAGGGAATTCAACAGCATGATGAACAGAGGGAATCAGATCAGGGCGGCCAAGAAGCCCAAGAAGGCCCAAGAGTCCCAGATAACTGAGGCATACCTGATCATGCTTGACCTCCTCCAGCGGGATCCCAAGCTTCCCTTGACCCAGGTCCGGAAGCAACTTGCTCACCATGGCATTTGGGTGTCTGAGCGCATGGTGCAGCTCTGGATGCACGGAAAGGTGGCTTTAATTAGAGTTCTTACAAATTTTGCCAGCGACCAATGGGATGGCGCTGAGGATTCCCCATATGACAACACAATCAAATCAACCCTGGTCCATTGCTTGACTAGTCTGTCAGATGATGTCATTTTCATCTCCTACTACAAGCTATCAATAGCTTTTGATGATTTTGGTGAGCAAGGAAGAGCCGCCACTCAAAAAGGAAGGAAGAAGGTCAAGAAAGGGACGTTTATTGGTGCATTTCTGGCTGTGTCAGCCAAGGGTTTTGTCTATTATCGGACAAACCCTGATTTCATCAATGGGTACTTGTACAGCCACATCCTCAGTGGATTGCTCGACTCCTGGGATGGCTTGAATTCCAAATACCAGGTTTTCTTAAGCCACCAGATGGAGGGAAGCTCCACTGCCCTTGAGGCCATCCAGGGACGCGGGCACCAGGCCTCAGTCTACCCTGCCGGCCATGCCAACGTCCATCTGGAAGATGTTGTCTTCTTTAACATGGGATCCACATTACGGGAGCGCCGCCCTCAGGCTTTCAACGACCTCTATCTTGGGACCTTGATCACAATTTTCTCTTTGGTTGCCAAATGGTGGCTGACTTGTTTGCACAAATGGTTTTCCATGTGAACATGGGCAGCCAATCACGTAAGGATAAGCACCTTCCACCTCGGGCCACTGCCACTTACCAGCCCATCCAGCCAATGACCGATAAGGAGTACAACGAGCGGTATATGGTGGCCATCACACAAAATCCTCCTGCCTCCACCCCCATCACCAACACCCCTAACCTGCAAGCCCAACCCACCCAATCCCAGACCCCCCAGGCCAGCACTGCCTCTACGTCTTCCTTCCTGCATTATCCTGCCTCCTAGGCATCACTCCCCCCACCTCAATAAACCCCCTGTCACCAAACATTTTATATTTATATTTTCTTTATTTTGAATTTCAATTGTTCATGTTCTCTTTGTTTATAGTTGGTTTTATTCTTTATGTTCAGCTTATTTCTATAAAATCATATATTTACTATGGTGTGTATCTAGATCCAGAACACAGTTATTTTTAGCACCAAACCATAGCCCCTTGTGAAAACATTAACAACAATTTGGTGATCAGCTAAAATTGAATTAGAAAATTATAGTGTTAACTGTTTTTAGATAAAGTTCTTACTGATCCAAATTCAAAACCTTAATGATAAACTTTAAGCCAATCAGGAGCTGAGTGATAAAGTGATTGTTGTGACATAAAGGGTCATTCAATAATTCTTTGATGCATGTGCGCTAATGAATATGATTGGCTGGATGTTTTGCCATTGTATGCCACAGCGGCAATGGCGTACAATGGCAAAACATCCAGCCAATCATATTCATTAGCGCACATGCATCAAAGAATTATTGAATGACCCTTTATGTCACAACAATCACTTTATCACTCGGCTTCTGATTGGCTTAAAGTTTATCATTAAGGTTTTGAATTTGGATCAGTAATAACTTTATCTAAAAACAGTTAACACTATAATTTTCTAATTCAATTTTAGCTGATCACCAAATTATTGTTAATGTTTTCACAAGGGGCTGTGTCAAGTGCCAAAAATAAGATGGTAACCAGGGAAACAATGCCACACAAAGCAAACAACACATATTGAGATGTATGTAAAACATATATTAAATGGGTAAAAAGATGGGATAATGTAGTAAATGGGAAAAAAAAGGAATAAACAAAGAGGCAATTGTATCAAAATAACATATAGTTTATTGGGGTGAAAGCTATAAAAACATATGAAAAGGTTAGTAAAAAATCAATGAGCAAATTGGAAAAACTTCTAAGAGACCTTGACTTGGCAATTGCCAAAATCAAAGAAATTGACTGCAAGGTCAAGGAAAAGGTGAAGTCTGCCATCCTTGAAGGGGAAAAAATCAAAAAGGTGTCCGCCAGGTCACTCATGACCAAAATACCGGACACACCTGAGAAGACAATAGAGCGCCTACTCAACATCCAGAAGACAGTTGTGGATGGCTTACAATTCAAGTCCTACGCCCTTTCTGCACTGTCTGTCTGGACAGACGACCCTGAGATGTATACACATCTCAAACCCGCCAAGAGGGCCCGTAAGGAGGACACTGAGACGCCCGCACAGCTGCTTGCGCCAAGGATGGCAAAGCCTGCCAAAGCCGCCGGCAAAGAAGAAACCCAAGAAGGTAACCTAAGAAAATAAATTTAATAAAAATTCATAAATACTTACCTTTTTTTTAGAAGATGTTGGTGGCAAACTCTGCCGGGTCCTGGTTCCTTTTGTCCCCCCATGTTCTACTCAAATTTTGCCACTCACGTGGCAAAGCAGCTTTTCCTGTCCCCCCTGTCTTGCAGGAGCTTGAAGATAGGATTTACAGTGCATTCCCAATGTCCAGGGAGGCATTGGCTGGGCTAACACATGAAGAGGGGGCATCCAAGTGGGCAGTTACTGCCTACAAGGATGCTAAACTGGTCCGCCTGGGCCCAGTGTCCCTCAGTGGAGTTTACTGTGTAAACTTCATTGAGCTTGTTTGGGACGTCCTGGCAACGCTCCCATTCAAGAATATACCAGAGATGGGCTGGGCCCATGCAGCTGCTTGCTTCTGCTTCCCGGTGGAGCACACCCTGTCCTACTTGCTGGAGAACTTTGGGCGCGCGGTAGAAAAACTGGCTGTTGCGGATGCAACAGCCGTGAAGAAGAATAAAATCCTCCTGGCGGACTTCAGGCTGGCCTGGAGTGCCAACAAGACGGGGGTCCCAGAAGCTATGGATCTTACCTTCAGAAAAACCAAGCACGAGAAGAAGATCAGCGCGGTCTACAATAAGATGTGTGAGTTCACGGAAGCCTTTGCGGGGCAAAGGCTTCACTTGGTGGTTTACCTGGGGTTCCTGTTTTACTTCAGAATGTGCACCAGCGTGGAGGACCTGGACGGGGTCCTTCTGGGGATTGACGAGGTCCAACTTGCTCTCAACAGGAAGAAGGTCCCCCACAGATATGACTCAGTTGACCATGTTATCCAGGACGCCCTGGTCCTGGCTGGAATCTACGGGTTTGCAGCCCCGCCTGAGAAGCTGCTGCTTCACTCACACCTCACCATCCTCCCTTTCACCAGCAGACGGGAGTATTTTAACCAGGGTGTATCCACCGTCCACAGTGTGGCGGTGGAGGTTGTGCGCCACCTCCATTGTGGGGTAAGTACATACCGCCAAACCCATTATAGGCGCTCCTAAAATATTCTCTATACCAATAAATATATTTACCCTTTAGATGATTTTTATTATAATTAATAATTTTATTAAATAATATTTTAGCAAACATTACTTACAAAATAAATTCCAGGGAAGGTTTTAATAAAAGCATATAATATATGTCAATAAAATTTACTTCTAATTTGTATGATTTACATTTATTTTTTTTAGTTTGCTCTTTATATTTATTTGCCAAAAATGATATTGATGTGTTTACTTAATCCATTATCAAGCGTTTGGGATACCCTTGGATGCAATAATAAAAATGATTATGAATAAATAAATTACTAACCTTCATTGATGGTGCTGCTGAATGTGATTGCAGGCTTGGAAACATCTAAATATAAAATGTTAGTTAATGAATCTTGATTAGTAAGTTAGAGGATATATAAAGAAAGTGGGATAAGCTAAGCCTTTAATTGATTGGCTGTTTGGCTAGGCACGCGGGGATGAACAAATCAGCGTGGCCATAGAATTTGGCTACGGTCTTGGCTGGGAGGGTGTGGATCCCGGCCTGCAGCAAATTAAAGAGGTCCTCGGTCCCAGTTGGGGTTCCTCACCTGACAACTCGCTTGAGCCACCCAAAAACTTCCTTGATAGGATTTAGGAAGGGCGAATAGGCAGGGAGGAAGAGAAGGCGCATATTTGCCGTGGCCAATTGCTAGGGGCCCACTGCAATGCTTGTGTCAATTGATGGAAATTCTTCAAGAATATCCGCCACCTTGTGGAGACCAACGTTGTCCAGCACAATTACGTTGGTGAAGCCCGGGCTTGTGCGCCTCAGGTGCTCCTGGACCAATCAGAGGAATGATAGGAAGGTCCGGCTATTGTTAGATCCCAATATCATTTGGTAGAGCTCAACCCCCTTTGGACTGAGGAGAGCCACCATCAAATAGGCTGTGGCAAGGACTGCAGCGTGCCGAGCCATCCCGTCATTGGAGCCTCTGGGGACATACCCATACTCATTGTGCATTGACGAGGCAAATGCTGATTTGTTGATGTAGTAAAATTTGACCGTCCCCTTGGCTTTTAGGGCAGTATACACCCCTGCGTATTTTCTCTGGGTCTCAATATTGGCTGGGCTGTTCCAATTGTATGGGGATACCCCAAGTTTTTTCCAGGAAAATTGCATTCCCTTGACAAATGATAATAGAAGGAAATTGAGGCCTCAACCCCAAAAGCAGACTTGACCATGGCCTGAATATTTGCCATTTCAAGATGGCAGTCCTGGGTTATCCACTGGCGGATTGCCCATTTGTGCTCCTTTGTGAGCATGGTCAACACGCGCAAGGATTTCTCCACGGCAAGGACTTGACCTGTGTTGAGGAATTTGTTGAAGGTCTTTGAGGCGTACTTGGGATCCACCCCGGCAATGGCTGCAGCTGCCTTGTAATTGCCTGATTCACGCATTAGATTAAGCAGGATGATGCGTTTGATGTCGTGGATGCGCTTCTGAGCAGGCTTTTTAGCGGTGGGGATTGACTCATTGGCATTGGGCAAGGCACAGGGCATATGCACCTTGTTGTAGAAGGCTGCAACTTTCTTGCGCACCAGTTGTCCCTCATCAGTTTGAAAGAACTCGGGCTCCTTGTTGTCCTCCTGATTGCCATTGCTTATGTATGGCTCATAGCTAGTATCAAGTACAAGCTTCACCTTCTCCAGCATGGCTGATGGGACCAACTCTTGCCGGTACACAGCGTCAAACACATACAAAGTAAGTTCTACCTCCTTGTTTCTAACCATTTTGGTAGTGGTGACCTTGGTTGGCTTCTGGGTCAGCTTTGGGACCTGAGGGTTTATGCTCTGCACCCTAGCAGCTTGTGCTCCTTGAACCAGCTGTGTCAGTGCAGCGTCACTATGAAACTCTCCTCTCCTGTCTCCTCCTTGAGTAGGCACTTGTGTTGCACTAAGTCTATTCTTTGACCCGTGGGGGCGACCGCAACTGCGGCGCACAACGGGTGCATTGGTACTCTGGTGTTGTGTTCCTTCCATTTTACAATTTAATAAAATACTAAATAAATTTTAATTAAGTTACTCCCTAATTTTAATTTTTGCTTTTATCTGAATATGTATATTTAATTAGAGGTTTTCCCACCCAATATCCCAATTATAGATTTTTTATTTCTTAATTAGTTGTTTCTGGTTTACAACGCCCATTTTTGAATACCCAAAATAATTACCACCCTTTTTCCCAGATTTTATGCCAAATATAAGCACCCAACACAATATTTTTAAAATTTATGTTTCAGATCTTGTGTCTTATTTTAGATGCCTTGGTATCATTCTTGATTACAATCTATTGCACAAACTGTGTGAGTGATTTTGTTTGTGGTTTGAGTTCCTATTGTGTTTTGTTTTTGGATTGAGTTTTGACGCACCATATGTGGGTGTATTTTGTCACCAATTCACATAGTAAACATATGTACACCAAAAGCCAACTCACACCATTTTGTTTGTGAATCCATGTATTTCAGATTTCATTTTGAATGGTTTCGCTTTGCGCGTGAGTATTTCGTTGCTGTGTTGACCCATTTTGCCTATTAGCGCCAAAAATCCCTGTTAACAGAGTGTATATTTTAACCTGCTAGTTGGATTTTGTTTAAATATGAGTTCATTTTGGTTGTTGCCATAGCTTTTAAAACTACTGTATCTTTGTAGGCCCGATACCTAATTGCATTTCCTTTTTGGGATGTATCAATGAGTTCTCCCAAACTAAATATTCAAATCAAATTAACTTCTGAACCAGTTCACCTAGAGAGACCATCAAGGGCTCGTTTTGACAGCAAGAATCTGCTCTATCAGCCCAAGTAGTTAAAATGCAATTTTTATAAATAGTAATGTCATGGCGGTTCATGACAGCTAAAAATAACTGTGTTCTGGATATAGATACATGGCATAGTAAATATATGATTTTATAGAAATAAGCTGAACATAAAGAATAAAACCAACTATAAACAAAGAGAACACAAACAATTGAAATTCAAAAAAATATAATATAAATAGAAAATGTTTGGTGACAGGGGGTTTATTGGGGCGGGGAGAGTGATGTCTAGGAGGCAGAATAGCGCAGAAAGGAAGACATAGAGGCGGTATTGGCCTGGGGGGGCTGGGATTGGGTGGGTTGGGCTTGCAGGTGAGGGGCGTTGGTGGCGGGGGTGAAGGCAGGAGGATTTTACGTGATGGCTGCCATATAATGCTTGTTGTATTCCTCATTGGTCATTGGCTGGATGGGCTGGTAGGTGGCAGTGGCCCGAGGTGGAAGACACTTGTCTTTCTGTGATTGGTTGCCCATGTTCACATGGAAGACAATTTGAGCAAACAAGTCAGTCATCATTTGGCAGCCAAAGAGAAAATTGTGGTCAAAGACCCCAAGATATAGGTTGTTGAAAGCCTGAGGGCGGCGCTCCTGTAGTGTATCTCCAATGTTGAAGAAGACAACATCAGCCAGATGGATGTCTGTGTGGCCACTTGGGTATACAGAGGCCTGGTGCCCGTGTTGCTGGATAGCCTCAAGGGCGGTGGAGCTACCCTCTATCTGGTGGCTCAAGAAAACCCAGTGCTTGGAATTTGAGCCATCCCAGGAGTTGAGTAATCAACCAAGGATGTGGCTGTACAACTAGCCATTGGTGAAATCTGGGTTTTTCTAATAGTAGACAAAACCCTTGGCTGAAATAGCCAGAAATGCACCAATGAATGTCCCCTTCTTGACCTTCTTCCTTCTATTCTTGGCAACAGCTTTTTCTTGCTCATCAAAATTGTCAAACACATTTGATAGCTTATAATAAGAGATGGACATGCTGTCATCTGTTAGACTGGTCAAGCATCAGACCAGGGTTGATTCAATGGTGGTGTCATACAGAAAATCCTCAGCGCCATCCCATTGGTTGCCGGCAAAATTAGTAAGAACTCATATGAAAGCTACCTTCCCATACATCCAGAGCTGAACCATGCGCTCAGACACCCAAATGCCATGATGTGCAAGTTGCTTCTAGACCTGGGTCAATGGAAGCTTGGGATCCCGCTGGAGGAGGTCAAGCATGATTGGGTATGCCTCAGATATTTGTGACTCGGGGGCCTTCTTGGCCTTCTTGGCTGTCCCAGACAGATTCCCCCTGTTCATTAAGTTATTGAATTCCCGCATTATTGTGGCTTGGGTGAATTGCAACTGGGCGGCAATCTGGTCCCATGACAGACCCTGTAGATTCAGTGCCACAATTTCCTGAAGAATTTGGGCGGTGATGATTTGTTGCTTGGGTGCTGGGCCGGGGGAGCTGAAGCCTGATTAGCTGTAGGGGGCAGGTTGGCTGGTGGCATGAAGTTGTTCCAAATCAAGGTTGTCATCCTGATTGGTTGATTAGTGGGCAGCTTGTGCAGGGGTGGGTACAGGAGCAGGGGCAGAGCTAGACACCAAGTGACTCTCAAACAAGTCAAAGCCATAGGGGTCGGTGGTCAGGTACAGGTCAGCTTCCTTGTTACCCGCCTCAAAGGCTTGGGTGTAAACAGGTGCCTCCACGTTATGAGCCTTGCCTCCATTGAAGCTGGCTTGGCTGCTTGTGCCAGTGAAGATGTTGCTGTTGAAAACCATATTGAAAAAACCCTAGGATAAAATCACTAAAATTAGAAATTTTAAAATTTAATGATTTATTTTTATTGTAATCTCGAGTCCATATTTGGAAGGTTCTCAAACCATTCCATACAAATCTGGAGCCATGAAAATGAATAAAATGCCTCTGTTCCTAAATTGGATAGCTGTTGATTGACTGTTAAACTGTTATATTTCTATTTTAGGCTGCTCATACTACACATCTTGTGTGAGTTCATTTTGTTTTGTGCTTGTGGAATCTTGCTTCTAGATTGCTCAAATTTTGTTTCATTTTGGTCCTTCTGTTGGTGCCTCATTTGAATCCTGATTGGATTATAATATACTCTGGAACAGCATCCATTCATTTCACTTGTTGTGCCAGTTCATTTTGTTTGTGGTTTGAACTACACCGCTTGATGTTTGATATAGTTTTGTATAATAGGCTAGTGAAATTTTGTTTTTTGTTTGACAGTTCATTTATTAACTGAAATTTTATAAATTAACAGAATCCTGAATCTTGGGCAACTTGTTTTTGTTCAAATCTGAAATCATTTGTTTAAATCTGAGGTATTTTTAGTTGTCGCCATAGCTTTTAAAACTACTGTATTATAACATTAAAAAATACATAAAAGTTAAAAGAATATAAGTTAAAAAATAAAAATTATTGGGGGCAAGTTTTATTGGGGGAATTGGACTAGGCGGGGCAAACTAGGTGGCGGACTGGGTAGAGAGGGGAGGACTTGACTGGCTGGGGAGGTGGGTTCCAAACAACAGGATTGGTTGGCTGGGGACTAGGGCAACTGGATGGCCCGGAGGTGATTGGTTGCCTTGTTTGGCTTGGAGAAATTGATTATATATGACATCATATTCTGGATCAGGGAGGACAGTGATTGGCTTGTAAGCTGGGGAATCACGAGGGGAAAGCTGAGGGTCCTTTGATGATTGGCTGCCGCTGAGAGCATTCAAGGCTATCTTGGAAAACATCTCAGCAACCTTCTGGCAGGAAAACACACCAGCGTGGTCATTGGCCGCACCAATCACCTGGCTGAAGGTCGTGAGGTTGCGCCCACGGATGATGTCCCCAATGTTGAAGAACAACATGTCACCAAGGTGGAGATCAGCATGCTCAGCAGGGAAAATTAAAATGTTGTGGCCGTCTGCTTGGACCTTCTTGGAGACCACTTTAGCGCACTTCATTTGGTGGCTCAGGAAGATTTTGGCCTTGAAATTAGCTGAGCTCCAGATGGCAAGCAAGTCAGAGAGAAATTTTATATACCAGTACCCATTGGTGTAACTGGTTGTGGTTCTGTAGAAAACAGTCTCTTTTGGGGAAACTGTGAGAAGCACACTAATCATGATTCCCTCTGGTTTCTTCTTTTTACTCTTGGAGGTGTTCTTTTTTTTCCAAGGAACCATAATCATGAAATTGAAATGACAATTTATAAAGGATATAAATATGATATTGTCAGAAATGAAGATCAGGCAGCAGGTGATGATGGCATCAATCACAGGGTCATAGGGCAAACCAGAGCCATCATCTGACTCATCAGCCAGCCAATTGGTCAGAATCAGAACACTGACTACAAGCTCATGCATCCAGAGCTGCGTTGTGCGGCTGGCAATAAATATGTCCTTGAGCCCAAATAGGCAACAGACCTCAGTTAATTAGAGGTATGAGTCCCATTGGAGGAAGTCAAGCATTAAGGGATGTGCCTTCTTGATCTGTGAGTCAATCTGCTTCTTGCCCAGCTTTGCACCACCTCTCTTCAAGAGGGCTTGAAACTCACGCTTGATCACCGCCTCAGCGAATTGAAGCTGAGTGGCAATTTTGGCAAAATTTACCCTATTCTGCTTGAGGATCATGATCTCTTCAATGATCTCATTGGTGATGACTCGGCGTTTTTGGTGGACTTGAGAAATAAAGGGACCTGGATTAAGAAGGGCTTGCTCTGATTGGCCCAAACTCTCAGACAATTGTTGGATTGGATTAGAGGGGGCCACAGTTTTCCAGTCTTCAAAATGCGGCAAAGGCTAAGGTTGGGCCTGGTCTTGGGAAGCACCATATTGGCAATTGAAAAAGTCATCCATGAATGAGCCTGGTGACACATACAACTCAGCCTCCTCACAACTTGCATTAAATTAGGTGTACACAGAAAACATGGTGATTGTGCTCCTTAGCTCAGCAGCCTGAGCTTGGAGTAGCTCCTGTTACTGCTCCTCAACAAAGTCAAAGTTACTCTCACTTGAAAAACTCATTGTAAATAAAACATAATAAAATCTATTAAAAACAGAAAAGCAAAGTATTTCTAGAAAAATAATTTTATTAAAGTGTGTGCTCCTTTTTGAACCAGACTCTCAGAGGTAAATGGCCAAATTTAGAAGTGTGTACATTGAAAATAATGCTGTAGTTCTCTGAATATATTTTGGTGAATTCACTCCTGAAATCCACTATTTCCAATTTGAGTCCCAAAAATAATCAATATTTTCAAAAGATGAGTTGTTTTGTGTTTGAGTTCATCACTTTTGTGACTGAACCTCATACGTTCTTGGTTTGTATCATATTTGCCACACACTCATAATCAAATTGCATGTATAATGCTTCATGAAGTGACTGGATTGTATTTGTTTTGAATACAGGTTCCATGTGTTTGCTATCTCAAATATGGGATTCAGTATTGGACTTCATTTTTGTTGTGTGATTGACTATTTTTGTTTTCCGGCCCTAGATAAATGAAAGCTTTATTGATTAAATTGAACTTCAACTGGTTCCAGTTGAAATTTGTTTTGTGATTGAGTTCATGCATTCTAAACTGTATAATGTACATTTATCTCAACAGGTTTGAAAACTACTGTATATCAATTCAATTTATTTTTGGATTTTTTAGGTTGGGGTTATTTAATACCAAATCAACTTAAAAAGTCTTTTTTAAACATGATTTATTAAAATGGTAGTTTTTCTTTTATTTATTTAAATAAAAATTTATATTCCAAGTTTTAAATAGAAACAAAATACAAATCTTAAAAAGTGAAGTATTAAGGGTGAATTCATGTATGAAATTTAGTCTGAGCCTTTGATTATGATGCGAGCCCAATTCCAGCACTTCACTCTATACTATAGCATCTAGAGAAGCTAGAACTATCTTGTTTAGGACCATTTTTATCAAAATTATCCGAAAGATTTATCTAGATACTTTTAATTTCATGAAAATCATTATATTGAGTCTTAATATTATTCTTGTCAGTTTACTCCACTGATATCTTTATTATGATGATTCAATGGCTAGCAAGGTTAACTATGAAACAATCTGCAGCCACTCGGATTAGATGCGACAAAAATCAACTCTGAAGCAATTTGTAGCCAATCGTATCAGGTGATGCATATATTAGCTCTATAACAATGGTAAGTCACTTGGATCAGGTGATGTATCTTAGATGAGTAGTCTATTATTTAAATTCAGACTAAATAAAATCTGAGTATACAAGCTAACCATTTTTACTTAAACTAACATTTAAGCTTAAAATATTTCTGATTTGAATTGGATCTCATTAAACTGATCAAGCTCTCTTTGCTTCGTTAAATTCAATCGTCAGCATAGTTTAAACATCCAATCATATCAAAGTATCTTAAACAATTTGTTTCTTCCTTCAATTTCAATCCACACATCCTGGTTGGTTAATCTACATCGATAAGCCTATTTGATATGGTTGCATGGGCTGAACCACTAATTTAAAAATCAAGTAAATAAAATAAGTTTTATTAAAAACGAGTGGCCTACATTCTCATTCAATAGTTAGGCTACACTACCGAATTCAACCTACATCCTTTCAAAGGTGCTTGTAAGGGATTACATGTTAGATACAATAATCTTTTTCCAAAAAAAGGGAGTGTAGCTAAGGATGAACCAAACCAAGCTTTTAGCTTGGCCATCGAATTTAAATTTAAATATTATGGAGAAATCATTCCAAATCAATCCATAACGGTTTGAGCGCACTCGAGTTGATATTACAGACAGGTAGGGCTGCTTCGGCCAAGCCCTGGACAGCCGCAGCCAGTTTTTGGCTCCTGACATTTCTTTTGAAGATTTATTTCAATATGTTTAAATATACTATAATTCCGTCTTAGCTGAAGCGGCCAAAAGCCGTTAGCTAGTCGGGGCTGAACCGAAGCATCCCTACAGACAGGCAGGCAGACCCGCGTTTATAAACATTAATTCTTCATAATCCAAACATCACAATAACTTATTGGTACGTCCCATTCCAAGGAATCAGTTTTCAGCCTTTCCAAGTGACGATCGTCGTCACCAGCTTGTTGGTTACTGGAACTTTTCTGCTTAATTTTCATACCAGTACTTTATTCTAACCTTACTGATAGATTAGTTCACTTTAACTTCAAGATGACCATGAATAACCAGAACAAGGTACTTCACCCTTGCCTTTCTGTTCCTCCATTTGTGAATTTTAACCTCACTACTTAATCTTCTCTAAAAAAACCTCTGTAGTGCAATGAAAAAGAGTCTACACCTAGTACCTACAAGGTATTGTCTCAGTTTGATGTACTTTTAACAATAGAATTTTAAAAAAAACGTCACCCCCCGTATTCCACAAGTGAGTGAAAGACTTGCCAATCATGGCATGAAAAGGCGTACTATTCTCGGTGATGGCAACTGCTTGTTCCGCGCTCTCTCACACCAACTGGCAGGTCATGAAAACCTTCACTTACAGATTCGAGAGGAAATTTGCAACTACATGGAAGAGCATTCAGCACATTTTGCTCCCTTCTCTTCATGTAATGAAGAAGACTTCAAATTGGTAGTGGATGACATGAGGACACCAGGCATTTTTGGGGGCAATGCTGAGCTTGCAGCCTTTGCCAATCTTTACGACTATACCATCCGGGTCTACCATAACTGCATCCCTGAGCCCATCAATATTGAACCTGTTTCTCTTACAGACAACAACAGTGATAATTCTGAGGCATCTCACAAGCCCAAAGGAATTCTAAATTTGGCCTAGTAAGTGTCCTCCTCTTTTTATGCTAACCAAATAGTTTTTCAGGTCTGCAGCATTATGAATCCACCTGCCCTGTTGATAGTACACACACTAGTAGCTTTATGGTATTCCCCTTTCCTTTTTATCTTCTTACTTCTTTTAGTTAGATGATGATGATGATGTTTATCTTTCTCCATATGAATCTGCTTGTCAATCAGATCTTTTACCATCTACTATTGTCAATTGTCTTTTTCCTGTCCGCTCTGATAGTGATTCAGAATTCAAACCTGAATCCAAATATAACAAGAAGTCAATTAGCCGCAACATTTGCAAGGTTATGCAAAGGTCTAGCTGTGAGGACAAGGAAAGGATATTTGATCTTTTCCTTGAAAACAATAATAAGCTTAAAAAGGTCCTCCATATCCTCAAGGATGAACACAAAGAGCTTTTGGCAAGCCCTAGTTATCTTGAGGGAAGCTCCCCGTATTACACATGCTCTGAGGGTGAATTGTCAGTATGTTATGATTCTCCCACTTTCATAAAGTGTAAATCAAGTCAAGAATCAACTGAGGAACCAGCTGCTCAGATTGAGCCCTTGTCAACCTCCAATATCATTCCTTCAAAACTGCAGCCTGCTTCTCCCATAGTCCCAAGCTCAAGTGTGTCCCTTAAGTCTTTTCGCCAAGATGAAGAGGAAGAGAAGCAAATTTCACCCAAGAGGGCCAAGAGCAACAACCATTGTACTCCAACTAAGAAAAATGAACACTTTGCAGAAACAGCTGCTCTGATTGAGCCCCTGTTGACCTCCAATATCATTCCTTCAAAACTGCAGCCTGCTTCTCCCGTAGCCCCAAGCTCAAGTGTGTCTCTTAAGTCTCTCCACCGAGATGAAGACGAAGAGAAGCAAATTCCACCCAAGAAGGCCAAGAGCAACAACCATGGTACTCCAACTAAGGAAAAGGCACACTTCACAGAACCAGCTGCTCTGATTGAGCCTTCATCTATTTCTATTAGTATTCCTTTGAAACTGCAGACTACCTCTCCTATAGAAGCAACAAGATCTAGTGTGTCCCTAAAGTCTCTCCGCCGAGATGAAGAGGAAGAGAAGCAAGTTTTGCCCAAGAGGGCCAAGAGCAGCAGCCATGGTACACCAGCTGGGGCAGAAGCACACTTCACAAAGCTAGCTGCTCCGTTTGAGCCCTCATCTACCTCCAATAGTGTTCCTTTAACATCACAGACTGCCCACCCTTTAGAAGTAACAAGCTCTAGTTCGTCTATTAAGTCTCCTCACCAATATGAAGAGGAAGAGAAATTTTTGCCCAAGAAGGCAATTAGTAACAATCATGTCACTCTTCCTGAGACAGAAATAACATCTACCAACCTCTCTGCTATTCCCTAGATTTTGGTCTCTTAAGCTATACTTTATACACACTCTCAGGCTGCTACTTAGTTGCTCTACTCAGCTATTTTTATTTTTTAAATAATTTACCCCTTTACTTCTCCATAGACATTTCCAATAAAAAATTTATTTTCATTCTTATTTTTTGTACTTTTTGATAAAAGTTCTGAATATAAATACTTGATATGCTTTATAAATTTTAAGGTTCTAACCTATGCTCTCTAAAAATATACTGAGTACAGATCTGGCTTTATAACAGACCAGCATATTGACTCTGAAACACAAATCTTCTCCAATCCTCATGACAACCAAGGCTTAGTCTCAAATTCCATTAACTTCTAATTTTCCCAAGTGATGTATAACTCATCTTCAGTAGTCAAAGCTTTGGAATATGATTTCTAGGTGACCAGTAAAGTGATATTTATTTTAGGGTGAGATGAGTTTTAGTGTAGATAACTTGGACCTTTCTTTCTACCTTGGGTTTAGAGATGTCTGGTCAGCTTACTGGGGTTCATTATCAGGACCGTACATGGCAGCATAGTTGCAAGGATTAAGTTGAGGTCAATATTTTTTGTTGGTTTCTGTAAAACTTGCATGAATTTTAGATCAAAACTATTTGGTTCAAAAAAATTCTGGCTTGGGACACGGATTACTTAAAAGTTTTTAAGGGCTTAAAATGATAATATCATGGCCTCATGGGATGCTCAGCAGAGTTTCACCAAATGAGACAAACTCTTGCAATTCATGCAGTTTGCTTGAGGCTTAGTTTGGCTTAATCTTGCACACTTTCTCAAAATTCACCCAATATATTTCCCAGAAACTGTTCAATTTTACAATTCAGCCCCATATTAAGCCCACTAAGACCAAATTTAAAATTATTCATAGTAGCTTATTTGGAAACAAGTGTCATGTCATGCAGCCTCTAAGTAGAATAGTGAAAATTTTTCATATTTTCATTACATAAGCAACATGAATAATCCTCTCAAGCCTACAGTAGTTTTCAAATCTGTTGAGATAAACATATATTATTCAGTTTAGAACACATAGGTTCAGTAACACAACAAATTCCAACTTTTTAGATAGAAATATAAGCCAATTTCACAGAAAATGTGCGCTATTTGGCAAAAATGACCAGTTACACAACAATCTATGCAAACTGGGAACAAATGCATGATGATTCAACAATGAATGTACCAAACACTAGAACACATGAGTTTCAGTCACAGAACAAAGCTACTATGTTTACTATGCTTTTTAAGAACACATCAAACTCATTCACAAAAGTTACAAACTTGATCCAATAACAAGCCTCAATAGCAACTGAAACTGATAACGTAAATATCAAATATTCAAACACATGAATAAATCTATAATACTGTTACCAGCTTGTCCTAATTAAGACATTAAATCTATAATAAGAAAAGGAAAATAAAATTGATAAGGAGCACCTTTTGGGGAAGCTTCAAATATGGAATTAGGAGAGAAGTATCTTTTATTAGATAATATTTTAGACTTATATAGATTGGGTTGTGGTGAAGATTTAGTTGGATTGAACCTAGGGGTTGGTCATGTGCGGGATGGGTTTGAGCCACTGGATACTTGGATTGTCATGTGATATTGTTTGGTTACCATTCTCAGTATGCAAAACAGTATATTAGAAGGGCACCAAATTGGGTGATGGCTGGATGTTAAGTAGGTTGACGGTAGCCAGAATGCTTGTACATCCACACCCTTGACATCCCCCTTAAGGGGTTACTCTGGTGCATCAGGAGGGGGCTTCATTTTAACGGCTGCCGCCTGATGCTCCTGGAGCTGTTTACTAGTTAGAACCAGTCTGGTCAAGTGTTCTCCTTTACTAAGGCAGAGACAGGTTCTGTGATATTTCTTGACAATTAGGGTTTTGGCACCTTGAAATTTTACTAGATAGGTGTTGTGATCTGGTCTGTACTTGATGATTCTTCCTGTTCCCCTGTGTACAAAGCCTAGTTTCTTTCTGTTGCCAGCTAGAACCCAGACAGGAGAGTCGATAGGAAGTGGTTCCTCTGTGGAGGTTATCTTTTGTGTTTTGAGCCTTTTTATTTCTGCTATTTTAGCTTTGAGGCGTATGTGTTGTAGATTTGGTACTTGTTCTACTGTGGGGGGTTTCCCCAGGTAGATCTTTATGTATGGCTGCTTGTTGTGGGTAATTATTTCTGGTTTGTATCTGTAGGTTAGTTTAAACAATGAATAGCCTGTTCCTTGATTGGTGCAGACCCAGGATACTAGTAATGCATGTTTCACGTATAGTGGCCATGTGTCTTTGGCTTTGCCATCCATTATTTTCTCTAGGGTCCTGATAAGGCTGCTGTTTAGGCGTTCCACTCTGACGTTGGCCTGTGGCCTGTATGGAGAGGTTGTGGAATGTTTAATGTTTTTGGATTTTAAGTTGTTGTTTACTACATGACCTGATAACTTGGTTGCTCCATCAGTTATGATGTAGTCTGGAGTGTCATAGTTGGCTATGATTGCTTTGTTAATGAATTGGTTTATGGTTTCTGATTTATGGTCCTTTGTTGCCCAGAAGATGGGTCAGCATGTGGCGAAGTTGATAGCTACAATTAAGAAACATTGATTTGTCTTAGTTTCTGAGAAGGGGCCCACTACGTCTAGACCCCAAACCTTGAATGGTTCAGGGTCTGGTACTGGGTTGGCTGTTGGCTGGGGAGCCTTTGTGCTGGTGTATTTCTTGCACACTGTGCACTTTTTCAGAACATCAACTATATCCTGTTTGAGGTTGGACCACCATACTATCTCTTTTAATGTGAGGTATAGGTTGTTAGCCTCTGTATATCCTAGTAGGCGGTGATGTCATAATATGGTGTCAACTCTTTGTGCAAGTGGGATGTAAGGAACATGTTTACCATTAATGATTTGGTATGCCGTGCCATTTGATACATGTAAATACGTTTTGTTCCAAACTAATGTATTGTGGGTCAGTTGGTGTGTTGAGGGGTTTTTCCCTTTGGTTTTATACTCAGTGTTGTACAGGTTTGGCCAGTCAGGGTCCAGGTGGTCAGGGTGGTCCTCTCTAGGCTGACATAGTCTAGAGAGAGCATCAGCTGTGACCAGCTCTGCCCCTTTTTTGTATTGGATGTCCAAATTAAGCTGCTCCAGCAGGGACATCCATTTGGCTTGTTGCCGTGCAAGTGTGTTCTGAGTTTTGAAATATATTAAGGATTTATGGTCAGTTAGTACTCAGACGTTTAAGTATCCTTCTAGATAACATCTCCATTTCTTGCATGCGTGATATATTGCTAGCAATTACTTATCATGTATTGGGTATCTCTGCTCAGTGTTGGTTAGTTTTCTACTTTTGTAACATACTAGCAGGAAGTCTTGCTGCCCTGGCTGGCGGATGCACAGGACTGCGCCAATGACAGTGTCACTGGCATCTGACTTGAGCTTGTAGCGCCCGTTATTATTAGGGTAATGCAAGATTGATGCTTTGATCAAAGCTTGTTTTAATAATTGGAAATTATTGTCGCATTCTGGTGTCCAGATGAATTTCTTTTTGGCATTATCCTTGGTTAAGTCATTGATTGGTGCGGTTAGTTTCCCATAGTCTTTGATGTATTTCCTTAGGTAAGCTACCATTCCAAGAAAGCATCTAACTTGTTTAAAGGAGGTGGGGTGTTGCATGTTATTTATGTTTTTTTGTCTGGATCTGCTTTGATGCCACCATCAGAGACAATGTGGCCCAAGAACAAGAGTTCCTTTTCCATAAATTGGTACTTACTTGGTTTTGCGTAAAGTTTGTGCTTTGCAAGTTAGATGAGTGTCTTGCGGACATGCGTGAGGTGTTCCTCTTTTGTTTTTGAGAATATGATGATATTGTTGAGGTAGCATAATGTATTTTAGAGACCGTTTAGTGCTAGGTTCATCCTGGTGACAAACGTTGCGGGAGCATTGGTCATCCCAAAGTTCATTACTCTACATTCAAAGGATCCAAATTGTGTACGGAACACAGTCTTTGGTATGTTCTTTTCCTTTACTTTGGCTTGGCTATAACCTGAGGTGAGGTCAATTTTGGAGAAAAATTTAGCTCCTGAGAGTCTTGCAAACAGATCCTCTATAAGCAGAAGAGGGTATTTATTCTTTACTGTGCTTGCATTTAGTGCTCTGTAGTCAGTTACTTGACGCAGAGTGCCTTACTTTTTCTTTACAAAGAACACTGCTGCCCTCCACGGGAATTCAGACGGGTGAATGAATCCTTTGGCTAAGTTGTCCTCAATGTTGGTTTTGAGGGTTTGGGTCTCCATGGGGGAGATTCTGTATAGAGGTTCAGGTTTAGGCATGGCTTTACACAGGTCAATGCCATGTTTGACCTCCTGTTTGGGTGGTAACTCTGTGAGTTCTTCTTTGAATACATGAGTGTATTTGTTTAGGAGTGCCACAAGTTCTGGGCATTGGATTTTTGTTGTTTGTATATTATTTAATTTGATGTACCTCATTATGTGAAGGGTACTATCTTTAGTTAGACGTTCTGAGTTGTCTTGGTTTATGACCTGGACAAATACTGTGTCTCTTAGGATGAAGTCATTGGGTTCTTTGAGGATATTAAAATTGACTCCGTTGCATTTGATAGTCATGGTTTTTGTTTTCCAACATATGCTGGGGTTCACTCGGGTGAACCAGTCCATGCCTGCTACAATGTTGTAGTTTATGTTGTTCATGACAAGTCCTTTGATGGACGTTTGTATGCCTTGGAGGTCAATTATGAAGGGAGTTGTTTTGCCTTCAAGTAGAACCTTTGATTTATCTGCCATTCTGGCATATTTGAAGTTGGATTTGACAACTGGTATTTTGCACTTGGTTACAAATGGTTTGCTAACCATAGTGTTATGTACACCAGATTAAAATAAAATTTTATGTGTATGAGATTTGGAAGTGCACAGATAGACAAGAAGTTGTGAGCAACCTTTAACTTTTACGTTTATAAAAATGGAGGATTGTGGGACACGTGGGATGCGAGCAGAAAAGTTTGTGCCTTGGTACAGTTTCTTGTCAAGTTGGGGGGTGACAGGGGCACTTAAACCTGTTCCCCCTCCTCTTTTCCCTGTTCATCTGTTTTGAGACCTTTGAGGTCAGAGAATGTGGGGTCAGATTCATTGCGGGTTGCTGTTTCAGCATTGTTTACTTCAGCAGTGTCCTCCTTCTTGGGACAGGGGCAGTTTGCGCTTTGGCTACAATTGCCATTGTTGCAATTGTAGTTGCCATTGCTATGATTAGTGTTTTGGCGTTTATTGCCATTGGAGTTTTCTCTGCCATTGCCGGTTGAGGAGCAATTGCTGTTGTGTGCAGCATATTCCATGTTTGTGCGTTTTTCTGCACGCTTGGCTTCTGCAATGAGCGTGGGCATGGAGATGTTGGCCTCTGGACAGATGAGGGCAGCAACAGAGGGTTTCATTCTGTTTATAAATGATGCTCTGGTGTGTAAATTGTCAGCTTGTGCTGCTTTTTGGATTTTGCGGCGTATTTCCTTAAATTCATTGGCATAAGCTGCGATAGTGGTCTTTTGAGGAAGATTGCTGAGCTGTATTGCAATGTCTTGGAGGGATTTGATGACGCAGAAATTTTGCATGAGGTCTGCTTTGAACTCTTAACAGTTGTCAAGCTGGTTGTCAGTTTGTGAGCCAACCCAGGTGGCAAACCAGTTAGCTGCAGCCTTGTACAGGCGCTTGCTGGCTTCCTGGACCCATTTCTCATGGGGGATGCGGCTGGCGCAGAGTTTAGCAGCTGAGTGGTCTAGCCAGTTGATGACATTTTCTTTGTTTTTACCAAAGAACTTGTTGATACCAATGTATTTGGTGTTGATAACTTCACCTGTGATAGGTGGTTGTACATTTGTTTGTGGTTGAAGAGAGCAACTGTATTGAATTATCTTGGCGCATGCTTTGGGCATGACCAGACCTTTGAATACGGTGCATCCACTAGGTATATATTTGTCAATGTTGTGGGCGCAGAAGTACGTTTTCCAGGTCTCCTGGGACGTGGCCTGGTTGAGTACATGAGCAAAGGTGGGCGGGTTTTGGTCAGTCATTTTCTCTTTCATGGGCATGGTCAAAAACCCGTAGCTGCTACCAGTGATTAGGAGCACATTTCAGGGAAGCTTCAAATATAGAAATGAGAGGGAAGAAAAGTATATTTTATCAAATAATAGTTTGGGCTTGTATAGTTTTAGCTGTGGCAGAGATTTAGTTGGATCAAACCTAGGGGTTGGTCATGTGCGGGATGGGTTCAAGCCACTGGATACTTGGATTGTCATGTGATATTGCTTGGTTACCATTCTTGGTATACCAAATGGTATATTGGAAGGGCATCAAATGGGCAATGGCTGGATGTTAAGTAGGTTGGCAGTAGCCAGAATGCTTTAAATCCAGACTCTCAACAAAATCAAAGTGTATGTTTTAGGATTAAAAAATCTATAAAAATCAGATTTGTCAATACATATGGTTAAAAGTGCACATTTACAACCAAAAATAATTAATATAGAAAATTATAACCTAATTTGAGATAAGCAGTAGCAACTAAAAACTTTTAGGCTACTATATATAGATTGATAAAAATCATTATAAATAAATTGTATAGATAGACTGATTTAATTTTGTTTTATTCTTATACCAAAATGGACGCATTACAACAACAGAGCCAAGGAGCTGGAGGAGTACACAACGGATGTAGACACCCTCATGTGTCAGGGATCCAACCTGTAGGGGGGGGTCTTGAGAACTTACAGGCGGACAGCCTGCAGGTCCTGCGGAAAGAGCCCACCACAAGATTGAAGCTAACTTACAATATAAGATAACAGTTTGACCAGAAGAGCCCAGGGGCCGCTAGCAGGCACCATTGAATCAATCAGGCCAGTGAGGAAATGTACATCATCCCAAATATCTGTGTGGAGGTGAATTCATTAGTTGCAACAGATTCCTGCGGGTGGTTGGGCCGCAGGGTGAGAGGTGATGTCATTGGAACTAGATAGACAGGCAGGTAGTTGTACTTGTTGCGGAACAGCAAGGGAGGTATGGTGACACAAGTTCCTTCTCAACCGATGGTTTTGGTTTCTTTAGTTCTGGATTCTGGGTTGTATATTAGGATTTCCTCTAGGGTGAATTCCAAATATGCCAGGTTGGGTGGATATATTGTGAAATGTACTGGGCCAAAGGAAGCTCCTGGTGGACAATATAGTTCAGGTGGTCAGTTTGTGGTTTCTTGGGGTTGTTGGGTGTGAGGTAAAAAACTGTGGGAGGTATAATGCAAATGAAATAGAACTAAAATCAAATATGAAATAACCTGGTTGAATCAAAGGCTCATATCACTTTATTACAAGAATAGCAAAGGGCAACTTCCTGGTGGCCCAGGGTATAAGTATACCCATCTTCCATGAAAAAACTTTTACAATTTCCTTTGGGCCTGATGATACTGTCTACCAGGGTTTTGCAGCCCTTGTTGGCATTCATTGTGGGAGATATTTCATTGGCTGGCTTGAACTGAGAAGACTCAAATTTCTCTTTCAGGTCACAGGGTTGGTCAACCTTGGGTGGCCCGCGTTCCACGGGAAGTTTCTTTGCTTCCCCCGCCACAGTGGCCCAAGTTATTTCAGGATCCTTGGCTTGGCCTGCGCTCTCATAGGTCAGATTAACAGGAACCTTTGGTGTGGGAGGCCTTGAAGCAAGTAATTCTTGTTCATCCAAACTCAGGAGATTCCCCAAAGTCAAATACTGCTCTGGTTTGAGTTCAGGAAACTTTGAGCAGCCAGGCAACTGGTCCTGCGGGCTGGCGGCCTGCAGGGTTTTGGGGTTTGGCTCCCGTAGTTGAGGTTTTTCCATAAGCATAGTTAGCAGGAGTTTGTCATTCATGACATCATGGGTCAAAAAATTGATTTAGTGCAACACAAGTGCCTACTCAGGAAGGAGACAGGAGAGGAGAGTTCAATAGTGAGGTTGCACTGACACAACCAGCTCAAGGGGCACAGAGTGCAAGGGCACAGAGCATAAATCCCAGGGTCCAGAAGCTGACCAGAAAATACACCAAGGTCATCATCACTGTTGCAAATTAACCAATTAGAGTTCAGTATTTGATTGGGGAAGACAACAGCCCAATAGAAAGTACAGAAACAAATAGAATAAGGTATTGTGTATTGTAGAATATTGTGACTAATATACTATATAGGGAAAGCCACAAGGCCACAAGGGGATGGCATAGTGGCATGTTCCATGTAAAGTTTGAAGCCAAGGAATAACTTGTGTGGGGATCAGCAAGTCAAATTGGCAGCGCTCCTAATTAGAAGAAAGTGCCCACAGTTTAATATTGCCATCAGATTGATCCATTCAGTTAGATACGTCAAGGGGCGGCTCCTCAAGCGCCCCCTGTGTAATGTAAGATACATTAGCAGGCAAGGAGGGAAACACAGTTGCAACACCACCAAAACAGTAAATGACGTCACCACAAAGAGGGTGTCCTATGTATACAACCTTGTATATTGCTGTGATGATATTTCTGCTGCTATCATGAAGAGTGTGAAGCCTGTTCACAATATCACCTATGAGTCTTACATAAGTGATGGCAAAGGGCAAGACAATGACAACAAGCTGCAATTTTATCAAACCATTAATGAGCAAAAGGTGCTCAAAAAGATTTCTGCGTTTTATAGCAAAGTGCCTATGTCCTGTGTTGTGACTGAGCCTACAGAGTTGCTTTCCAACGTCAAAATGCCCAAATACAGCATCATTTCTAACTCCACCTGTAGGACCTTTATCAGGCTCATCTAGGAAACACTGGACTACAAGAAGGCCACAGCTATTGTTGGTATTTTGATCAAATCTACTCATCAACTGCATAGTAAATTCTTGAAAACAGGTACCATTGTTCCTTTGGAGAAATCCTAGCACAAGCTGCCCCTCTTGGTTAAGGAACACAAATGGACCATCCTTCAGTGGATTGACTGAAACTGTCATCTTGAACTTGAAAATAACACTCAATGATTAACACCATTTTTGGAATTGAGGCTTCAATTTTGACTTGCTATCATGCCATGAAGAGTTTACAATTCTTCTGGAAAAAACTTGGGTTTTTTCCATATAACTATAATAGACCAATGAACATCAAGTACCGTCAAAAATACACCAAGACATACACTGTACTAAAGAAAAAGGGCACAGTAAAGTTCTAATACATTGATAATTGTTCTTTGCATCTTTCATGCACAATGATTACAGATATATGACCAAAGAGGTCAAAGATAGTGTATACTAATGTGCATCTGTTTGTTATGTGGTCTATTATATGGTAGCCCTTCTTGGTACCTTGGTATTTAATTGTACCAGATGATCAAGGGATTCCATAATAGAGGGGCCTTCCTATCATTTCTTCAATTGGTACAAGATCATATCAGGTGTACTAGCCTAGGGCTCACTAACATTATTAAACTGGACAATGTTGGACTCCACAAGGGGGAAGATATTTTCAAGAAATTTTCAATGATTGAGACAGGCATGTAAATTGGCCAACAACAAATGGCTACATTGCTTATGAATCTCTTATTTTTTCCCAAATATTAATAATTCATAAACTCAATTGAGGAGGTCTTTGGGTGGCACAAGCAAGTTGTCAACTGAAGCATGAAAATGGGCCCAAGATCTTATTTGATTTGCTGCAGGACAGCTCATATCCTTTTACTGTAAATTCAGAACCTGAACGTAAAAATGTGGGATTGTCAAATCCTTGGTCCAAATTTTGAACCACTTTTGCAGGCAACTCTGTTGAGTGAAAAGTAAAATATTAAATAAAATTAACCATTTAATTTGACTTTTTTTAGGTTTATTTAAATTGGCAAATTTCAAATCTCTTGAGCAGATAACTCAACTAACAAAAGACAAAACCTAACAAACAAATGCGGGATACATGGATCAGAAATGCGGGATTCTAATGTACAATTTGAGATTTCCTGTATTTCAAACAAATCATAGACATCATGTAAAAATTAACAAATCTGAAATTGCAGGATTGTCAAATCCAAGAACCAAGTTTCAAATCATAATTGTGAGGAATTTGAAATAAATATAATTTATGGGTGTCTCAAAAAGGATACCAAAGGATCTAGAGTGGATTTGTGCTGATTCTTTTAGAAAGCACAGACATTCTCAAAAATTACCCTATTCCAATTTAGGACGGCTAAAATTTAGATCCTACTATTCACAAAATTAACATAATTAATAATAAAATTGACTAAAATGTACACATCTCTTTTTGAGTTTAAAATTTTTTAATAAAAATTTATTATGTCTTCTTTCAACAACAACCAAGTCAACAAGCTTTTCCCTGGCCTTGACAAAATTATGCAAGGCTACACTGGGTCTCTTAACAGTGAGGACTCTGTCTATGGCCACTCCCAACCCGCAGGCCCCTCTGCAAGCCCCACCCAGGAGTCTGTTCTTTCTCCCGCATCCTCAAGCATGGCCCTGTTAGCTCATCACGCACAGGCAGCTGCTAACCCAAATCTCTTATCAGCAATGGCATCCAGAACCAGTCATTTCAGCCATGGGGTCGCCCAGAGAGCCCAGGACCCCAAAACAGCCAACCAGATGGCATTGACCAGTTCACAAGATGGACATATCCCTCCCCCAGCCAATCAGCCTGCAAGACGCAGAAGAAAACTAATCACTCTGGAGATTGTTCTCAAAATAGTTGAAAAGCAAGGAAAGCTTATGTCCCTTGGGGAAATTGCAGCCTCAATGGGGTTTGCATTTTCCACTGTGGCTGCAACCCTGCAAGCCCACACTAACTGTGGCCCCCTACCAAGAAGACCCCAACTGGCGCCCGTACTTCAACCGAAGGTGACACAGCCCATCCCCTTATGATGAACATTATGGAATGTGACCCGCGGATGCCCCTGGTCCAGGTACGTCTCCAGTTGGGACTCCACGGCATCTTCAACAAAATAACAGTGAATTTGTGGATGAACAGAGTTGTGGTTGCTGCTAGAATCTTGTCCAATCAAGTTCTCAGTGGCCCCAGTTTGATGGACACTGACTCCTACAATTCAACTATTATTAATTTTATCAAAGGAAGGGCAATGAGGGCCTGTAATGATATAATCTTCCTGTTGTATGATAAGATATCTGCAAGTATCCAAGACTTTGGAGAGAAGCGTATCCAGTCTGATGTGTACAAGCGCGGCCCAATATTGTATCTTTTTGTTGGAGTTTTATTGGCAGTTTCCCCATTGGGCGTCAATTATTACTTGGCAATGTTGAACACCACAGATGGGTATGCATACCAGATGGAGCTCAAGGCCATGCTGGAGGAGTGGGTCACACAAAACACTGTGCACACAGTTGTACTGAGTGCGGAGATAGAGCAGCAGGAATGGGCTACCCAAGAAATCAGGGCTGCGGGGCATACCTGCTGGTCCTACCCCATCAACTATGCCAACATGCATCTTGCAGATGTATGTCTCTACAATTTTGGTTCCGCCCTCAGGCGCTTGAAGCCTGTCACCTACAATGAACTATGCACCCAGATTGATAAGGGGTATGAGCCTTTCCCTTCCGTGTCTTTCCAGGAATTATTTGATCTCATCATCTTCTATGCAAGTGATAGTGATAAGTCCAGAAAGGACCCTGTCTCCCCCCACACCAGTTCATCCGTTTTGTCAAGCCAGTATATGTGACAGAAAAAGAATTTGAGCAATTGAAGCAATTGGCTCTTGCTGCCCCTTCCCAGTCAAAAAATCCTGCCTCCCCAACCCCCCATCAAGCCACCTGCCTTCCAACCCTGAGTCCCAAACCACCACCCGTTCCCTCCCCACTATCTCTGACTCTGCCCCTCTCACAGGTGCAGATGAAGGCAACGTTCATCCAGCCCATTCCCTCCCCTTCCTGTCCTTTGATTAGTAAATACATCTTTTCTTTGTGATAACTTATTAAAATTGATATACCTCTTTTAATTCATACTTAATAATACTTTCTTTTTACATTATTGACATTTCCCATAATTAATACAATGTTGTACATTTTACAAATAGCTTAAAATTATGAGCATATATATTTTTCATCATCATTAATAAATTAAAGACAATAAACGTAAATATTAGATTAAAATATTGCAATTAAACGTCAACTATTGATATTTTGATATTATGTGCATAACTCAATGCATTTTGTTTGATAAAATTCATTGTAAACTTGGACTTTTTCATTGTAATTTATCAAAATGGACTGTGTTTATATTAGAGAGCCATTAACGCTTAGTACAAATATTAATACATAGTGTATTTTAAAGCCTGTATATTTACCTATTGGTAATAATTCTATAAACTTTTTATTTGGATGTTGCAAGGTAATAATAATGTAATGTGTTATAAATTACAGTTTACTGTCATTAATTGGCTGATTTTCTTTGCTATGGCAATTGTGCATTTTCTGATATTTACGCACTAGTATCCAATTGGTTGGCTTCACATCCAATTGCACAGGAGATAGGAAAATAAGCCGCCACCCTGATCACATCAAGTCTCGGGGTGGCGGCTTGTTTTCCTATTGCCTGTGCAATTGGATGTGAAGCCAACCAATTGGATACTAGTGCATAAATATCAGAAAATGCACAATTGCCATAGCAAAGAAAATCAGCCAATTAATGATATTAAACAGTATTCTATTAACACTTTACATTATTATTACCTTGCAAAATACAACTAAGAAGTTTACATAATTATTACCAATAGGTAAATATACAGGCTGTAAAATGCACCATGTATTAATATTTTTACTAAGCATTAATGGCTCTCTAATATAAACAAAGTCCATTTCAATAAATTACAATGAAAAAGGTCAAGTTTACAATGAATTTTATTAAACAAAATGCATTGAGTTATGCACATAATATCAAAATATCAAGAGTTGACGTCTTATTGCAATATTTTAATCCAATATTTATGTTTATTGTCTTTAATTTATTGATGATGATGAAAAATATGTATGTGTTGAAGATGGTACTATAAAAACCAGTTTTTTTGATGGAATTCAAACAATATGTCAACAATCTATATTTTGATCAACAAATTAGAAGCACACCTGCAAAATATTTTTGAGATAGAAAGAAATATCAGGGAAATAGTGACAGGGAAGCTGGGTAACGAGGGCCAGCCACTAATCCAGTCAAAAGAAGATACTCTGGATAAATTGGGAAATATTATAGATGAAAAGAATAAAGAAAAAGTACTTACTCTACAGGGAACAATTTTATCAAGTCTAAAGTTCAACAACGCGACCTACAATTTATGAGAATTCTGGCAGGGGGCCAAAAAAACAATAAGATCAAACTAATTGAAGGAACAGGAATTCAAAAGGAGATCAACACCAATGAAGAGGAAGCTGACCAAATGGAAACAGATGAAAATGAAATACAAGCAAGAAGCAGAAGCGCTTCAAGAAATACAGAAGCTTTATCAAATGAAAACCAAGAAGAAGCACAAGTAGCAAGAAATATAAGAAAAATTAAGCCTAGAAAAATTAATGAAGAGCATCCAACACTCATGAAGTTTGCCAAAGTGGCACCTGTGGCTGAGGGGGCCACAGGGGAAACAATTAGTAAGTCTTTTTATGTTTTACTTATATTTATTTTAGTCATCATCAGTAATGGGGATGAGGTTGCGGAAGTGGCAGCTTATACGCCAAGTTGGTTTTACGGTGGTTACCATACACTGGTGGCCCCTGTAAAGCAAATAAACAAAATAATTCAACAGAATATGAATAATTTTTTTAATATTGAAGCTTAAGATTGGGAATATTCACTACCCGCGGGGTGCTTGCCATGAATAAGGGAAGCATATGAACTAGGATCAAATATCAAAATCAAAGAAATTGATAAGGAGCGCCTTTTGGGGAAGCTTTGAATATAAAAGTAGAAAGAGAAGAAGTATATTTTATTGGATAATACTTTAGACTTATATAGATTTAGCTGTGGCAGGGATTTTAGTTGGACCAAACCCAGGGGTTGGTCATGTGCTGGATGGGTTCAAGTCATTGGATACCTGGACAGTCATGTGATATTAGTTTGTTGCCATTTCCGGTAGGTCAAATGGTATATTGGAAAGGCACCAAATTGGGCAATGACTGGATGTTAGGTGTGATGACAATAGCCAGAATACTTGTACATCCAGACCCTCAACAAAATAAATGAAATTCACGGGGATATCAAACTGGACTTCAATGAATACATATACCAAATCATTCAACAATTCCCCTTCACTAACATCAACAAATATGAAAAGAATTCAATAAAAACCAACTTTCAAATAGGAAATAAATATTTGAAATCTGCAATTTTTAATGAAGTTTTTAAGGCACTATCAAATAAAGTCGGGGATGCAGTCCTCGTGAATAATTTTAAACCTTTATTTATTTCATTTGCTGAGGCCTGAGGGGCTGATTCAAGTTGGGCGCCCCCCAGAACCCTCTTCAAGTTCAGCCAAACGTCCTATATTAATAGATTAGTGCAAACATTCAAAAAATTATGCATGTTCTTGAAAAGGTATACCTTGCAAAGAATCCATGTTGCAGTATACCTGAAATCCTCCTCTATTGCATATTAAAAACCAACATCAAAAAGTTGGAGGATGTACCTATTCAAATGGACATTTGCCGCGTAGCCCTCAACTGCCAGAAAACACCACAGGGATACAGGACAGTCAAGCATGTCCTTTATGATTCATTTGCATTGGTAACACTATACGGGTACTACGTGCCCCCCGAAAAAAACCTACTAGTCAATTTTCTCACCCACTTGCCTTTGATCAAACAATCAGCAACCACCAGGGTACAGGGCGCCACCCCTCTAGCAATCACATCCAGGGTTGTCCACCACATACAGAAGAGTACATGGATTCAATTAGACGCTTTAGCCAAAAATTTAATTTTGGGGTATAATTCCCCGGAATAATTGCATTCCCTTTGCAATTAACATCCCCCCAATAAATATTTTCCCGTGCAAATTAAATTTTATTTTTTTAACTTTTTATATTTTAATACTAAAATTTTAAGATTTGATATAACTGTGCTATTTTAGCAGAGTTACACTGGGAAAAGTATTTAGAAACTAGATAATAATCTTTATTGGGAGATAGTGATTATATAGTTCATGTGAATCAAGGATAGTAGGAACAAGATTGGTGATCACACAGTTGGATGAAAGAAGGGGGTGGCTTGATCCTGATAATGAGTCAAGCGTCAAATTGAGGTATCCACTGTAAAGGATCATCATCTGTTCATGTTGTTGGATTTGGTAATTTGAGTTGGCTTCCTAGTCTGCCTTTGGGTGACCAGATAATTGGATTGCAGGTCACAAACCCGCTTGGTTGGAACCTTGTTGGCAGGTCAAGCCTGCGGATTTGACACCCCCTGGCTGAAGGTTGGCCTTCTCTGGGGGCAGGTTGTCAGGGAGGTTGCCAGGAGCCTGGTTGCAGTATTGAATCAGTTGTTGTTTGGTGGTAGGCAGGGCAGTTTCTTGTTGTTTCTGTCTTGCTTTGCAGGGTTGTAGGCAATTGTGGTGTAAGGTCTTGTCTTGCTTGCGTTTCCCAAGCCCTTGCATGAGGTAAGTGTTATTGTTGTTTACCTTTAGGATTATTGCTGGCCCTACTTTTTTGGGTTGTAGTTTGCTTTTGTCAACATTTATGACCCATACTTTTTCCCCAACTTCATGTCTCTGGCGGATGGGTACAAAGGTTTTTTGTAAGCGTTCCTTTTCTTTGGCTGCTTATTTGCTGTTGGCCTCTATTATTTGAGGGTCAGAGCAAGGGGGGACTTGACTTGGAATTTCCAGTTTGGGTCCTGTCAATGCTTGAATGATATTTGGCTGTGTGCTGTATACCAGTTCAAACAGGCTTTTTCCGGTGGATCTGTTCACTTGGGTTTGGCACACAAGTAATGCAGTTGGTAGCTGCTTATACCAGTCTTCAGGTCTCCTGGTGGTGAGTTTGGCTAGGGCTTGCACAAGGCTACCATTAAGCTGCTCTACGCGTCCATTGACCTGTGGGTGGTATGGTGTTGTGACAGTGTGTTTGACCCCATTCTTGGTGAGATACACATTGGTGTCTTTGGAGGTCAATTCTTTGCCTCCATTGGCTATCAGGAGTTCTGGCTTTCTGAACCTGCTGATTATTTTTTTGCCAATAAATTGTTGTATGTTGTTGCCGGTGTGTGTCTTCACCGCTTGGGCTACTGGCCACCTTGTTGCAAAGTCAATGGCTCTGATGATGTATTTTTTGTTGTTGTGCTTCCCTGGCATGGGGCCCACAATGTCAAGAGCCCATACTTTGAACGGTAGTTGGGTCCAAATGGGGAGTACAGACTTAGGCGGGGTTTTGCTTTTAGCAAACTTTTTGCAAACTTTTCACTGTTCTAACACTTCCTGGACATTGCGGTTTAAAGTTGGCCACCAGGCTTTATGCTTTAGGAACTTGTATAGATTTTGACTCTTAGTATGTCCAAGATCTCTGTGGTAGCAAATAATGATATCAACTTGCTGATGTGTGGGAATGTAGGGAATGGCCGTGCCATCCATAATTTTTCTGTAAAGAGTCCTGTATACGTCAGCAAAGAGATGTTCATTCTTGATGACCGTTTCTTTGGTGATGTTGGATGTGCCTGCAGGGAATCCTTTGTCTTTTGTACGTAGCTCTAAGAGAGGCCAATCTGGGTCAAGCCCATTCTCTCCTCTTGAAGCACAGACATACAGGTGGGACAGGGCGTCTGCCATGGCAAGCTTGGCCCCAGGCTTATATTGGATGAGCATGTTAAACCTTTCTAATATTTCCATCCACTGCACTTGGCAGCGTGACAGTTTTGCTTGCATCTTGAAATAGATGAGAAACTTATGATTGGTTAGTGCTGTGAATTCTTCCTGCCATTCTAGGTAACAGCACCATTTGACTAGGCAATGTACAATAGCCAGCAGTTCCTTGTCGTGGATAGGGTATCAGCACTTGCCATCTGTCAGTTTGCGCAATTTGTAGGCTACAGGCAGGAAGTCACCATCACTATTATTAATTCTTAGTACTCCCCCAATGGATGCATCTGAGGCGTTGGTTTCCATCTGGTATTCCCCATCACGTTTGGGGTATTGTAAGATGGGAGCTGTCGTGAGCTTTTCTTTGAGGCAACTGAAACAGAGGTCACGTTGGGGGGTCCATACAAACTTAGACTTGGCACCTGTTATGGCAGATAAGGGGGCAGTCATGACGCCACAGCTGGGTATGAAGCATTGTACATAGGCCACCATTCCCAAGAAGGTGCAGAGTTCTAACTTATCCTTGGGGGGTGGCATCTTGCAGATGGCCTGTATCTTTTGAATGTCAGGTTTGATGCCGTCTTTTGAGACTATGTGTCCCAAGAAGGGTAGTTGCTCACAGAAGAACTGGCATTTGGAGGGTTTGGCCAACAGTTTGTGTTTTGACAAGGTTGCAAAGACTTCTTCCAGGTCTTTGTGATGCTGTTCCACCAAGGGGCTGTAGACAATAATATTGTCCAGGTACACTAGGGCATGTTTGCCTATGTGTGACGCAAACACTTTGTTCATGAAGGTTACAAAAGTGGACGGGGCATTGGTCATGCCAAAGTTGAGTACCACACATTTTTAGGAGCCGTACTTGGTGCAGAAGGCTGTCTTGGGGATGTCTTCCTCCTTGATAAAAATATGATTGTAGCCTTCAGTTAGATCAATCTTGGAGAAGATGGTGGCTCCTCCCAAGGCGTCAAAAAGGTTGTCAATCAGTGGCAGTGGGTAACAATTATTAATGGTGACTTTGTTTAAGGCGCAGTATTCTGTGACCAGGCGTAAGGTACCGTCCTTTTTAGCCAGAAAAAATATGGCGGCCCCAAAGGGAGACTGAGAGGGGCGGATAAGTCCTTTTTCTAGTGCCTCATTGAGATAGGTGCACAGGGCGTTGTCCTTGTTTGGGGTCAGCCTGTAAATGGGGCGTACCTTGGGTACAGCCCCCTTGAGTTGGATAGAGTGTTGGATGTGCTTCTCAGGGGGTAGCCCAGGTAACGCTTCCTTAAAGATTTCTGGATGGCGGGCCACAATGTTGCAGTCTTGAGGCGTGGAGGTATCCTGGTGGTCCTTGAAGTGTATGATTTCATACTGAAAAGAATCCCAGTCAATTCCCTTCAGGTTTTCCTTCTCGTCCAGAGTCTCAGTGATGTGCACAAAGACGTGGTCACGTAGGAGTTGGTCCACTGAGCTGGGGTAGATCTGGTGGTTGGCACCTTCACGCTTGATGGTCAACACGGAGGTTGCCCAGTCCACGTGGGGGTTGTTTTTCCATAACCAGTCTAGTCCCAGTACAATGTCAAACTTAGGGAAGCCAATGACAGGACCTTGGATGGTGGAGTGGAGGTTCTCAAGCATGACAGAGAAGGGGACAGTTTCCTTTGTCACGGCAATGTGGTGTTCATCAGCCAGGACCACGTTTTTAATCTGCAAAGGATTAGTGGCCAGCTTGAATTTATCCACAAAGCTACTGTTGACTAAGGTTCAATCAGCGCCTGAGTCCAGAAGTGCTGAGCCTGTGTAACTTCAAAAACAGAAAGGATAAGACACCAATTTATTGGGATGTCTGGCAATGGTGTATAGTACCAGGTCTTCCAAAGGCACTTGGATTGTTGGGCATCGGTCCACGTCCTTGGGTTGGTATTCATTGTTGGGCAAGTCAGGAGTTGCGTGGGGAGAGCTTGGCTTGCTTAGTGCTCTCCCCAGGCTTTTCCCTCCTCTTGGTTGCCTTGGGTGGCGGTGGCATAGAAACAAGTGCAATTTGACTGGCCATTATTTCCATTTCCATTTCTATTCAAACCTGTGGGTTTGTGGTTGTTGTTGTTTCTGTTGCCTCCAGGAGGTGGTCAAGTAGAGCGCCTGCTTGGATGAGAGTCCTTGGACCTTTCTTATTTCCCAGTCTGTGCCTTGTGTAGATTGTTGGATTTTTGTTCTGCTTTTTCTGCTTCACAGTACAGACTTTGTAGGTTGGTTACCTGGTCCAGGTTTACATGCCTCATCACGTGAAACTTGAGGGCGTCATAGTACATGAGGTGTGTAGCTGGGGTATCAAAGGCCATGTCAGATGGGGCACGGAGATGGAGTTCCTTGTAGGCGCGGGTGAGTTCTTTAACAGTGCCTGTCTGGGTCAGGTTCTTTACTTGACATATGATTTTGAGCGCTGTATCCTTAAGCATAAACCTCACCAAGAAGTCCTGCTTAAAGGTATCCCAGTTCTTGTCAGTGTGCTCTTTGTGCCACTTGTCACACCAGGTGCCAGCGTCATGGGTCAGGCAAAAGGAAATCTCTGCAATCCAGAATTGCTGTGGGCATTCTATTTGAGCCAGCTTGCTTTGGGCGGACTGGATCCATGCAGCGGCATTGTTGTTGTTGGCCCCAACAAAGGGCTCCAAGGCGGCGCTGCAAAGCCTTTGTGCTACATAGGCGGGCATAGTGGTTTTGTCAGCTGGTTGCAGCATTGAGGAGGGTGCCTGAAAGAACCCTTGCGCAGACATGGCGTTGAAAGCGGGTATCAGGATCACCATGTTTTGGTAGAGGATGAAACCATCAGGTATCTCAATACCAGGAGTATATGGAGTCCAGTTGGGCAGGAGGCCAGACATGTTTCTGTTGAGGATTTGTTGGCCGCAGCGTGTGCGGGCAACAGGCAGAGTTTTTCAAGATAAGGTAGGATGGAGAACCTACCTGTGCTATCAATGTTGTAACTGTGCTGTTTTAGCAGAGTTACACGGGGAAAAGTATTTAGAAACTAGATAATAATCTTTATTGGGAGATAGTGATTATATAGTTCATGTGAATCAAGGATAATAGGAACAAGATTAGTGATCACATGGTTGGATGGAAGAAGGGGGTGGCTTGATCCTGATAATGAGTCAAGCGTCAAATTGAGGTATCCACTGTAAAGGATCATCATCTGTTCATGTTGTTGGATTTGGTAATTTGAGTCAACTTCCTAGTCTGGCTTTGGGTGACCAGATAATTGGATTGCGGGTCACAAACCCGCTTGGTTGGAACCTTGTTGACGGGTCAAGCCTGCGGTTTTGAAAGATTGAAATATGTACTATTAACATTTTACTATAAATTTTTTAATATTACATATTTAAATATTAAAAATATTTAGTATATAAAATTTAATATTAAAATTTTAATAATACATATTACAATATTAAAATTTTTAATATCAAATATTTTGATATTAGAATAAATCACAATTTAATAAAAATGGTTAAATTTCAAATACTTAAACTTTAATATTTAACTTTTACAATTTATAATTATAATTTTACTTTTAATATTTTAATTTTAATTTTAACTTTTAGTATGTAAATTATAATATTAATATATCTAAATATATTACAAGCCATTAGTTAAAGCTACGGCCACGTCAAATATCAAAAATAAGTTAAAAATGTTTTTATTTATTAGCTTGTTGAATACGGGTTTATTTATCAATAGATAAACATTGAGAATTGAATTTATCTGCACCATGCGGCCTGCTTTACTATTGTTCTAAACAAATGATTGTTTAGAACTCAAATTATTTTTCCCTTGCAATGTGATTTGTTAAACATATTTGATATGCTTGAACTGCATCCTAAGTACTAATTAGTAAGCAATACATGAGAATCATTGGTTTCCATGTCATGTGGCTATAGTGGCACTGAAATAACAAGGATCAGATGATGACATGCAAGGTCCAATTTGTGGCTTTAAAAAGCCAAAGTACCATCAACAATTAACAATTATTTAAATAAAATAATTCTATTTCTATCTTTTTAAATTTATTCATTTGTTAGCACAACAGTCAATATAATATTCAATGCATTATAATAAAAATATATTCTTCATACCCAGTATAATTAATTTTACTTACCTTTTCTATGTATTCTTAAATGTCTATAATACATTCAAACGTCACATTATTATATATAAATAATAATTTTTGAGTCCTAATAAAAACAAAATAAATAAAAATAAAAACAAATAAAACCCAGAGCGCCCATTTATCTGATTGGCTCAGAGGCCAGGGCTTTTGGAAGGAAGGATTCTGAGTGCTCATAGAAAGCTGCCACCACATTGTGTGGCATTGCAAATTGGCTGATCTCAAGAATATTGAATAGATCCTCAGTGTCCTGAGAAAGGCCTTGTTTCACCTTATTCTTGATCCAACCAAACACCTCCTCAATTGGATTCAGGAATGGGGAATATGGCAGGAGGAAAAGAAGTCTCATTGGACAATTGATAAATTGGTGGCTGGAGGTGTGGCTGTTTTTGTTGATGGGGGGAACTCAGACACAACCAGATCCACTTTGTGGAGCCCAACATTATCAAGTACAATAACATTGGTTGTGTTGCTGTAATTTATCCGCAGGTACTCCTTGACAGCTCAGAGAAAATTGAGAAAGGTCCCACTGTTATGGGAGCCTTTAATCATCTGATACTAGTCCAACCTGCGAGGACCAAGAAGCACAACCATGGAATAGGTCTGGGAACAGACAGCTGCACAATGAGCTACACCGTCCTTGGACCCCTTCTCAACCCACCCATGGCTAGACCTGAGTGAGGAGGAAAACAACAATTTGTCAATATAGAAGAACTGTACGTTGCCAGTCTTCTTTAGTGCCAGATATGTCTTGGCATAAATGCGTTGATCCTCAATGATCTTTTCACTGTTCCTATTGTACAGAGAAACTCTGAGCACCTTCCACAAGAAGCCCAAATCAACCATTATTTTGTAGACAAGGATTTTGGAAACAGAAAGCCCAAACTCTGTGGCAAGCATTGATTGGACAGCAAGTGTGTCCAGGTGGCAATCCTTGGCTACCCACTGCTTGATTGCATCAATATGAGCAGACTGAAGGAGTTTGGGCTGTCTTTTTGCCTTGGTGGATTTGGCAATTTTCCCGGTATTGCCATACTTGGTGTTGATGTCGGCAATGTATCTGGCTGTGACACCAAATTGGGATGCAATATCCCAAACCACCATTCCTCCATTCAAGCAGTTGAGGAGAGCTTCACGCTCACTATCCGTCAACTGATGCCAGCCCTTGGCAGGTATCACAGCATCCTGGCTACCAGGCTTGACACAGGGAATGTGGACCTTTGTGTAGAAGGTGGGATCACACTTTCTTGCAGTGGCACCATCAATAGTGGCATATGACACAGGCACAGGTGACTCATCAGCTGTGGCCAATGGCTCATAGGTGGTGTCAAAGACACAGGTGCAGGAAGTAGCAACTCTTGGGTCAAGAGTGTGGGGCCAGGTGACAACTGGATAAATGGTGGAGGTTTAAGTAACCTCAGTGTTCACAGTGACCCTGGTGTAGGAGACTTTAGTAGCAGGCCTTGAGAGTGGCTTCTGTCTTGGATTCAGGCTGGTTGATTGGGCTTGGGATGCGGGAGGTGGTTGGCTGGCGCTGACACCTTGGGAGGCTTGTGTATTGTCATGACTCCCCTCAAGTTGGGTTCTGGGTCTGTTCTTGGACCCTCTGGGACGCCCTTGTGGACAGGCTGCCCTGTGGTCTGGTGCAGGAGCGGGTTGGGAATGCAATTGACGGTCCATAAAAATAAAATAAAAAATATATTTTAGATTAAATATGTATTTATTTGGAGTTATTGGTTTAGTTGTGGGTAGTTATTTTATCTTGATCTAGCCTTGAATAGTAACAGATTTTCTATATCTGTGATTTGAAATGTATAATATTGTATACTTTCCGAGTTTGGATAATTTTACATTTCACTTAATTTTATGTCTAAACATGGTTGTTGAAATTGGGTTTTTATTTGATTTTTAGTTGTGGTGGAGCTTCTTTATTTGGGTTGGTGTTTCCTAGTGTGCTTAGTGTACATTAAATTTTGATTCCAGTTCCTGAAATTATTATTTGAGTTTACTAGTGGCATTCAAAAGCAATTTGAAATTTGGTTCTTGGATTTGACAATCCTGCAATTCCAAAAAAACATAGTAAACTTAATGGAAATGGTTGATGGATTTGAACGCTTCAAATCTGATTCCAGTTAATTCATTTTTGTCCATTGGAAATATGCAGTTTGACTTAAAATTTGTAAAGTGTCTATGAGTTCCCGCATTTCAAATATTCAAATAAATACTCAAAAAAATCAATTTAATTAAAAAAAGGCCATCCCACAAAAGTGATTCAAATTTTGGACCAAGGATTTGACAATCCCACATTTTTACGTTCAGGTTCTGAATTTAAAGTAGCGGGGACAGTAGGTAAATTCTATTCCAACCTGAATTCATATAGTCCTCTGTGTCTTGCTAACCAGTCAATTGATTAAAATGCTTATAGTATATTTATCTGTTTTTATTAAGAGTCTGTTTTATTTATATATTTATATTTTTTAGTTTTATTATTGTTTATTTTTATACTTATAAGCTGCCAATGATACAGTCAATAAAAATTGCACCTACAATAACAAGTGATATTAATCTCTTAGTTCATGTTAAAAATGATTTATTTTAATATATTTTATGAGTTTAAGTGCCTGGACATGAAGCAAATTATGTGCATATATAACCTTTCCACTATAAAAATTATAATTTTGACTCCAATCAATATTAATTAAAACTTTCAATATATTTATTATATTGTTTTTTTAATCATTATATGTAGCTTATGATATAAATATATAACCCTGTTTATATATTGCTTAATATTATAAATCTTTTTTATTTGATGGAAACATTAAAATTTGATTTTTTTTAAAAAAATTAGAGCTTTAAAATTTAAATAAGATATAAAATTAAATATAAAATTGAGTGGAGGGAAGGATTTATTATGTCTGAAGATTATGTGTTTTTCAGTATGCCACCACCTGTTGATGAAGATGTCACACTGTCTTTATCACCACACGTAATGGTTAATACTCATTGATTAAAGTATTTCCTGAGGCGGCAACCACCAGAATTAACTCATTCCACAAGTCAACTTACTATATGTTGACAATCAGAATTAAAAATACTTTAATGTCAACAGCATTGAAAAGTCAGAATTAAGTTTTAAATCATGCAGACTACTAAATGTTGACACTTTTTAATAAACAGAAACCTGTTTCTTGAACATTTTACTTAATAAAAATTAAGCTTCAAGATGCTTTTTAGGGTAATGTGACAACATAGATTTTAAAAAACCCATAAAAAATTATACATGGCAATTGAAAAATTCATAAAAATATACTTCAAAAATAATTCACTATGAAATTAGCTATCTTTACTATAATAAATTTTTTCCACTTATAAAAATAAAAAGATCCAATACACAAAACAATACTACATAAAAATCACATAATATAGGAGATATAATAATCAGAAACAGTAATATAAAGTTTTTTATATTGAAAACTACATAAAAACATATAACTTACTAGTAAAATACCTATATAGGCCATGTAATACAGTCTAAAGCATCAAACTATCAATAGAAAATCAATGATTTTATAAAAACAGTATCATAAATTATTAATGAGCTATTTAGAATAACTATTTTATTAAAAACATTATACTTAACATATACAAACTATATAAAAAATTATGCAATATTCAATAAATTTAATAAAAAACCAGACTGTGATCACCTGGTTGCCATTAAGAACTGTGGCAATCTTCTCAATGTATTCCCCAATCTTTGAAAGCTTATATTTGGCCTTGAAAACGTCCTTGATCTTCTCTTGATATTGTTTCTCTTTGGTGGTTCTCTTCTTCTTGGATGTGCGTTTCTCAATATCTCTGATGGATGCAGCAGTCTTCCCCTGTTGGACTTTGAGGTGCTTGTAGAAGGTGTTGTATCTGGGATTGATTCCAAAGGAGGACTTGATATGCTTATGCAAGCCCTCCAAAGATGAAGTAGTTTTCATCTCATCCTTAAGAACTACCGGGTTGCAGTTCCAGTTGGCTTTGGCTCTGGGCTTGCTCCAGCACTTAGTGACCTTACGTCCAATCCACTGTGGTTCATAATATTCAATGAAAGGGTAGAAGGCACCATCATGTTTCTTGGCATATGGATCCTGGAATAGGAGGTCAAAGGCTTGTCCAGTATGCTCCGGCTTTACAAAGGATAGTGCTACAAACTTCTGAATTAAGAACTTGCACTTTCCTGATGTATCTAGACTGTGGAGCTTGCTGAGCTCAGGTAGACCCTTTAGTTGCCTGTTGACAGCCTGTTGATAATGGAAAAAACATCCCTGGACCTCTTCATCAAAGGTGTTTACAAAAGCATTATACTGGGCAGTTTCATAGTCCATGATTATAGTTGAAGGGCCAAGTGCTTTATCATGAGCTTCTTGTTCTGCAGCAAGGGTGACTTCATCCTTTTCATCATCATCTGGATTGGCTCTAGTGTTATGGCCAGGTGGACTCTTTTTATTACTGGGTAGGGCTTTGATGCCCTCCTGAAGGATTTATTAAGCCCTTGTATAGATCTCTTCTTTTTCCCCAGGAAGCAGAAAGCAGGCAAATGGGAGCACCTTGCCTTCAATAAGGGAATGTATAACCCATAGTTGGTAAAAAAGGCAGGGGCATACTGCAAAGGTACCGTCACATAACCAGGTCTCTGAATCTCTTAACTTCTCCAGGTTCTGTTGTGTAGTATAACATATAATTCTTGCCTCTGCTGTAGGCCCATGTTGTGATCTGAGGCGCGGCACAGAGTCACAACAGGAAATCCTAACCTTAGGATTGTATTCATACTAAGTCTTGGTTAGAATGGCAGGGAAGACTATGTAATTACCTTGTGGCCCTGATTAAATAATATCTGCTAGATGTGGCTAGAGAGGCGCCAAAGTACGTGGAGACACAAAGACAAAAATGTGAATAGAACTTAAATTTTATTGGGTATGAAGATTGGGAATATATAATGTGTAGCTTTACCAAAAAAAAGTACATGGGCATTAGGATCAATCACCATAAGCATGAGTGGGGCAAGTGAGTTTCACAGAATTAGGAAGCCAAACAATTGAATTTCCCAATTTGGAGCCAGCCTCATTTTGAAGGGCAAAAGCGAAAGAGAGGGATTTGTCCTCAAAATAACCCATCAAAGGCAAAATCAAAACATGGTGAATGGCAGCATTCACAACATTGCCCCCCTCTAGATTGGCCTTAGGGGGTGGTACTTGCAGAGGAACTTGGCATGCACGCAAGCAAACAGTTGACTACTAGAGAGGAGTTTTACAGTATATTCTGATCCTTGTTTGAAGGTCAATTACAAGGGCCCAATCCACAACAAGTCTAGTTTATGAGCATGTCCTCCTACTCTGTGCTGATAGTAAAGAACGTGGTCCCCAATGTTAAACTCAGGCAGGGGAGATTGTCCAGCATTGTCAAGAGAGAGCCCAAACATCTTGTATTATATGCAGACGTGTGGACAGAGGCCTGAATATCAATGATTCAGTTGACTAGATCTTTGATATGGTCATCAGGGTTCATGGCCTTATCAGAGGAGAGTAGGGGCCCCCCAAGAGCAACAGAGTGGTGGCTTCACGGCCATACAACATAGCAAAAGGGGAGTACCTGGTGACACAATGTTTGCTAAGGCAATAGGCAAAGAGAGCAGTGGGTAAGTATAGATCCCAGTTTCTAGCATCAAATAAGTGAGTTTCCTCATGATAGAAACCAGAGTTGAATTTGCGTGCTCAACTGCACCATTGGTGGAAGGATTATAGGGGGCAGAGAAAGATTGGTGAGACCCCAAGGCTTCAACAACAGAGGTTAATAACTTGGCGTTGAAGTTAGTCCCATTGTCAGATAACAACACTTGAGGACAACTGTGGCAAAATACTACATCTTGCAGCAGAAAGGCGGCAGTTGTTTTGGCAGTGATGTCCTTAGTAGGGCGAGCTTCTACCCACTTGCTAAAATGATTGACAGCAATTAGGATAAAGCAGCAGCCAGAGAAGGAGTGAGGGAGAGGTCCTACAGCGTCAACACTGACAGTGTGAAATGTGTGTTGAGGGGGGAATAGCTTGAACTTGTGGACAGCAGCTCAAGGTTGTTGGAGCTAGCAATCATGGCAACTAGCAATAACATCTGGGATCAGCAGGTAAATATTTCCCCAGAAGTAGTTCTTCTGGAGCCAGACATAAGTTTTGGCAATGCCTCTGTGTCCTATCTCCTTATGGGCTTGAAGTACCATCAAAATGCGCAAACTAGGTCTTAAATAAGGCAAGTAGTGGTCATGTACCTTCTTGAAAAGCTGATTATCACAAATGAGCGTGTCTTTAGATAATTTAGAAAGGGAAACTAAAACTTCTTCTGTTTTGTTCTCCCACAAAGAAGGATATCCAATTAGTTTGTACAACTTGTCAGTCTCAGCAGGGTGTAGAGCGAGGATGGGCATTTTGGACAATCCATCAGCATTCTGATGTTGAATCCTGGGGCAATATAGCACAGTGAAGTTGTAATATTATAGGTGGAGAACCCATCTAGCTAGTTTTCTTTATGGTTCCTTAAGTTGTTGTAACTATTTAAGCAAAGCGTGGTCAGTAACCACAGTGAAATGGGTGCCATACACGTAATGGCAGAACTGCTTGACGGCATGCAACATTGCAAGGTATTCTTTCTCTGTAACTCTGTAGTTCTTCTCATGTTTGTTCAGGACACAAGAAGTATAAGCCACAGGATAATCCACACCCCCATTGTCTAATTGAGCCAGGATGGCTCCAATAGCCAAGTTGCTAGCATCAGTTTATAAGATGGACTCCTTATTTTAATCAGGGTACACTATAATGGAAGCCTATTTGAGCTTTTGTTTGAGAGTCTCAAAGGCTTGTTGTTGGCTGGCAGTCCATTCAAAAGGGACATTATATAGAAGCTGGACCAAGGTTTCACTAGTGTTAGCAAAATCAGGGATAAATTGTCTATAGTATCCCATCATTCCAAGAAAGACATGAACTTCTCACAGGTTGGTGGGCAGAAGAATTTTGTCAATGGCCTCAAATTTATTAATCATGGGAAAATTCCTGTCTGAGTCACCTCATGTCCCAAGAATTTGAGGCGTTATTTGAAGAAGGCACACATAGATGGTTTTAACTTAAGAACAGCTTCTCAAATCTTTATTAACACTTCCTTGAGATGAGCCAGGTGGTTGGTAAATGTAGCACTAAAGACTGTTATACCATCTAAGTACACTAGAACACACAAGAGCTTCAAATCACAGAGGATGGAGTCCATGGCTTATTGGAAAGCGCTGGAGCATTGCAGAGTCCTTGCAGAATTTGTGTAGGCTCAAACAATCCCTCAGAAGTGATGAGCGCAGCCTTCTTTCTATCCTTGGGAGAGAGATCAACTTGCCAGTACCCAGAGACTAGGTCCATAGCAGAGAAGAACTTGGAACCTCCAAGGCGGCGGAGAGTATCATCAATGTGTGGTAAGGGTAGGAGTTCTTTTTGGTTAAATAGTTCAAATATTGGTAGTCCATCACAATACAATGATCTCCATCCTTCTTTTTCAGTATGAGTAAGGGGAAGGGCCATGGACTTTGGGATAGAGCAAGCAGTCTAGCGTCTAGAAGTTGTTTGAGCTCTTTAGACACCTGAGCATCCTCCACACAGCTGCGGCAATATGGTTTAGCACGGAAGGGGGGAGCGTCACCAGTATCAATCTGGTAAATGACGCCTTTGGCTAGAACATAATCAGTGCTATCTTTAGCAAAGATATCTGAAAACTGATCCAGTAGGTCAGGTACCTCTTGCTGTTGAACTGGAGATTTTTATGGGAAGTCTTGCGCAGTGAACAAGGATAGGACTTGAGGCTTGTCTTCAGGTAAATTAAAGTCCTGGAACGTACCAAAGGGATGTAGGGATAGAATTTCATGAGCATTTAACAACTTGCCATAGCCAACAAACTGCCCTCTAGACTCATATATGAAGATAGCAGTTAAGTTGGCAACCAGCAATTGAACATGGTCTTTATGAGAGACATCCAAGATTTCTGGACAGATATAGGGTTTGTTGCGTCCTAGCAAGGGAGGAGAGTATAACTCTAGAAATATATGCTCAGGTAACTCATATGATTTTTGGAGTCTAGGGTAGCTTGAGACCCATGGGGAATGGTTACAGCAGACGTGGCTAAGAGTGGAATCCCTTCAGACGCAGGGCAATCCATAGGAGGACATTTTATGTTGGAGGAATGGGTTTGGTATTTTAGAGTGAAAAAACCAAGTGGGATATTCCAAGGCACATGTCTTGAGGCGCTTCCCGGGAACTTAAACAGGATTTTCAAATATCAGAGGGACCTCATACCCTAAGATAGAGAGGTAGCCATCCTTCAAGTTGATGATCTCATTGTATTCCCAATGGAATCAAGTACCAAAAAGGAGGTTGTAGCACTCATTCTCCAAAACAACGGCAGGCGCAGCCAAGAGTAGTTTGCCAAACCACACAGGAAGAGAAGAATAAGCTCCTATAGAGCAAGTCATAGATAACCCAGCTGTGTCATAGACTGGTGATAGTTAAAGTCAGGAGCAAACCAGAGCTTCTTGACAAGATTTGAGGAGACAACATTAACAGGAGATCCAGTGCTCAAGACAGCCTTAATTTTTACCTCTTGGATGGATATTTCCACCTGAGTGGTAGTACAACCAAAGGGAGGAAGGACAGCCATAATGACTTGGGCTTCTGCCAGTTTTTTGTCCCATTTTTCAATCATGCACCTTAGGTCCGGGAATTCCTTATAGACCATCTGGAGAGGAAGCAAGGCTGAGACATATTTGAACACAGTGTCAGCAACCTCATCAGCTTCCTTGGAGGACTTGGCAAGCGCAGGGGATCACTTGGATTAAGTGAGGTATGGGCAAAAGACAACCTCTTTGGCTTCAGGCCAAGGCTTGGCAGTTGTTGTAGTTTTCCCAGAGCGTAACTTATAGGGGACTGCAATAGTTTCAGGGACAGCAAGAACTGAATACCCATAAGCATCAGTATCTTCCATATCAGAATTGTCCATGTCAGGGTCATTGGAGATGTTGTGGAATAGCAGCAGAATGGGATGAGCCTCAGTGTCAGCAGGCTCAGAGTCATTGATGGAGGGGGGAATTGAAGGAGACTGGGAAGAATTGTCAACTGAGAGCGTCTTTGCCTCCAGGTTGAATGTTCTTTTCCTGCCTGCTTTTTGGGATCAGCTCCTTCAACCCAAGGATTGGTGCAGACTCTAGAATGGTGACCTATCTGCCCACAGTTATGGCAGACTTGGCATTGAGGAAGATTATTAGAGTTCATGGTGAGGATACATAGGCCATGTGAAGACAAACTAGAGGTAAAGGAAGCAAAATTCTCCTGCACCACTGCCCCAGAGTGGGTAAGGTGCATATTCTGCAGCAGTGTCTTTATGCTCTTAATAGAAGAAAGCATGGTTTTATGAGCCTTGAAGTGAAGACACAGGAGCTGGTTAACCTTTAGGGCTTGAGCAAAAGCCATGTACACTTCATGTGTGGTCAGCTGGTGGCTTGTAATCAGTTGCTGTCTCTCCATGTAGAATCTATCTGCAAATTCAACTAGCGTTTCCTTTGGTTTGAAAGCAATGTGCATGAAGGCGCCCTTCTTCATTTACAAACTAAGATCATAACCAAATTTTTCAATCAGAAGCTGCTTCATATCCTCCCAGGTCTCAATGGTGGGCAGCTCTGGCACTACTACCTCTTAACAGGTTGGCTGCAGACAGGTTAGAATGTGTTCCTTCTTAACCTTATCTGAGGCCCTTCTCATGGCAGTTTTATAGATAGTTAGGAAAGCTGCAATGGTTGAGGTTTTGGGGTTGAAGAATTGCTTAAAGGTAGGCTTGAAATGTGCTTCTGGAGTTGGGCCACCATTGATGATATTGAGTACATTTATGCGCAGAGAGAATTCTGCTTTGCATTCAGTGGGGGCTTTCTGATCCACAGCTGGAAAACACTTTCATCAAGGGTAGTCAGGGTTTCAGCAGTGCGGGTGCCTGTATTATTAACCAAGGTGGTCTGCCGCTCAGTGACATATAAGCGCTGACCCTGTGCAGTTACTACCAAGGATAGTTCAGCCAGTTGGGAGGTAAGAGACAGACCCACCAAAAGGCAAGGGGCAAACCTGTCATTCACTAAATTAATTAACTCACTCATCTCCTGCATGTCTTTATCAAGCTCATAGTGGTCTTGCTTCAAATGTTTCACCTCATTAGCTAGAGCTATCAACTATCTAGCACAGTGAATACAGGGAGCTCCTGACAATCCAGGGCAACAGCCATCTTTGTCTGTAACCCCAGTTAAACTAACAGTCAACGCCATCATCTCACACAAGGTAGCAACCTCTTGTTGTAAGTCAGAAACTTGAGTTGTCAGAGCAAGCACATGAGGATCTGGCTGAAGGGCTTTGGTAGGGCAATCCTGACTGCAGATGGACGCTCTTAACTCTCAAATAGCATCCCATAGTCTCTACTCTCTATCTGCCAAATCATCAGATGAAGGAGAAGGCGGGGCATCTGGTTTGGGTGTAGACAATCCATTTACTTGAGTCTGGAGCTTGGCAATGGTAGCGGCGGTAGCAGCCCTTTCTTGATCAAATTCCTTACCAAGTTTGCAGAGGTCTTTTGCAGCAAGGGCTACTACTTGCTGTAATTGGCCAAAGGAGTAAGCACTGAACTTGTTGATCTGCTGCACAAGTTGTTCAAAATTGGTGAGATAGGCGTTTAGAGTGGAATCTACTTGGGTGCACCAGGGTTGTTCCAACTGGTGAAACTCATGTAGACACTCTCTGACGTACCCGGGGATGGACTGGCGCATTTGTTCAATGGAATCAACCAAGCGGGATTGGGAGGTGACAGAGTTGCACTGATTGTCTGATACTAAGGAAAACAGGGAGTGGATCCACTGCTGGTAGGCTGCAAACTGATCCTAGTGATGGGTAACAGCGGCTTGTAGTGATAAAATATCTTGAACACAGAGCCCTAACACCATTTGGTGATGGGCCAAGGCAGGTTGTACAAAAGAAGACAGTAAGTGTTCAGCAGAGCCAGCTTCTGAGAGAAGATGCTGTGGAAATTGTGGAGCCACAATCAATTTTTGTTATTCTGCTCAGATGAACTGAAACTAGAGGTTAGGGATGGCCCCATCACAGGCTAATCCAAGAGCTACCGCCATGACTTGTTCCAAGTCAGGGGTACCCAAAGGGTAGGCCACTAGGCAGGGACCGTTCCCGAGGTTCAGCACAGTAGGGATAATAGCAGGTCAGCAATGTCTTATTCAATAGGAGGACTGGTAATTTCAGGAAAAGTTGGCTCTTGTATGGGAGGAGGCAAAAGTCCTGAAAACGTGGTTGCAAAAGGGATAACCAAGGGGCTTACAGCCCCTGTAGTGAGCACCATTTTTGTTGTGCTCTGAGACGCGGCACAGAGTCACAACAGGAAATTCTAACCTTAGGATTGGATTTGTACTAAGTATCAGTTAGAATGGCAGGAAAGGCTATGCAATTACCTTGTGGCCCTGATTGAATAATATCTGCTAGACATGGCTAGATGTCAGGGACCCACTCTTGGGTGGCCAGCCCGCCGGTTTTGGAGGTAACTTGGGCCAGGTTTTTTGTGTGCAGGGCCCACCACAAGAGAGGGGCTAACTTTAAGAGGTAATAAGCCAACTTTCCTAACCAAGACCACAGGCCAGCAGCCAGTACAATGGTGTCCACCACCCCAGTGAGGGTGATGTACACTATACTGAAAAGCTTGCTGGTATGATTGGTTAGCAGGTTGGGGGAAGAGGCTGGCATCAGTTATGGTGTTACAGGTGGTTCCATATAAACGTTGTAGGCCAGGAGGTAGTTGGATTTTCCTCTAAATAACTTGTGGGTAGAGAATATTCATGGTCCTTGGCGGTTGTATCTGATAGCGGATTGGATGTGGGCTAATGGGTCAAGTTTGATGATTTTCTCTGGTGTGTAATCCTTATATTTGGGCTTTAATGGGTAATCAGTAAAATAAATGGGCCCAAAGGGAGCACCAGGTGGACAGAAAACTGCGGGCAGAGGGCCAGGAGATCTCAAACTTAACTTATAGACAGCAAATAAAAAATATGGTAATAGCTGTATGAGCCAAAGTAACATAACCTTTATTCAAAAATGGCAATAAGTTTGGAGCACAGGGTCCTTTGGTCTATATAGCACACCACCTTCAAACTTAATATTTTCCATGGGGGGTTCATCAGGGCATTGGGAAAAGCTGGGCCGGGGGAATTGGATACTCAAGTCAGAAGGCAGCAAAATGGCGCTCAGCCTGGGAGTTCTTTCATTGGTCAAAAATCTCAATTTGGCTACCTGATTATCTTGCTTTAGCGCCGTGGTCATGGGGCCGGGCCGCGGGCCTGTGCCTCTTTCCTGGGTTGGCTCCTGATTGGTTGCTTGAGAGGACTTCAAACTCATGAAGTTTACATAGGCGCCATTTCTGCCTTCATTAGGCAATTTGAGAAGCTCCTCCTTGGGTGCCACTATGGTTGGGCTGCTGGTGGTATTCTGGCTTTGGGACCTCACAGGAGCCTCAGCTTGCAGGGGTTTGATCCCCAAAAAACACGGGCGGGCGGCCCAGCAGTCCATAGGCCCGGCAGCCCGTAGGGATCCAGAGCTGGGGTTCAAATCCTGCTCCCAGGCCTGGGTTTCCAGAGGGGTAGAATTGTCAATCTTGACACTAGAGAGGCGCCAAAGTATGTGGAGACACAAAGACAAAAAATGTGAATAGAACTTAAATTTTATTGGGTATAAAGATTGGGAATATATACTGTGTAGCTTTACCAAAAAACAGTACATGGACAGTATGATCACTCTCCACAATCATGAGTGGGGCAAGTGAGTTGCTCAGAATCAGGAAGCCAAACAATTGAATTTCCCAATTTGGAGCCAGCCTCATTTTGAAGGGCAAAAGCAAAAGAGAGGGATTTGTCCTCAAAATAACCCATTGAAGGTGAAATCAAAACATGATGAATGGCGGCATTCACAACAGCCCATCATAATGTAAAAGGAATACCTCATCACCATTGAACATCTTTAACTCCTCTGTCAATACTAACTCTCCTTGAACCATGGCAGGTTTCTTATGGGGGTTTAGATCACAGTGTTTGTTACATATGTACTTCACTAACTGGTCGCGGTCAGGAATGAGCTTCAGGTTCTCATTACTTAGATGAGTGGTGGCCTTAACTGCCAGATCAGAAGCCTTGACGTCTTTGGAGACTGGGATCATTTGGTAGAATTACCACTTTAGAAGCTTTTTAATAAGATCAATTGGAGCATTACATGTGTGCTCTCCTTTTTAACTAGTGACTTTATCCCATCCTTATGTGTTGATCCTGGCAGCGCAGCTTCTATCTTCACACACATAATGCTTGCTTCTTCCTGCTCTCTTTTGATTGTTGCAATTAAAAACATATCCATCACATACTAAACTTGCACCTCCTTTGACAGACATTAGAGGGATAAACTGAGGGAACTTCTTTGGGAGCTTAAACTCTCCTTTGATGCTACATATATTGTGAACCTTTAGGGGATCCCATGGGCCAACTGGTGCTTGATGATAGTCAGACAGGTAATCATCAGGATCTTCTTTATTGATACTTGATGAGGAGGATGGAGATGCAGATTTGTTGGGCGGTGGAGGGTGTCAAGGATCTGGATGTACAAGTATTCTGGCTACTGCCAACTCACTTAACATCCAGTCATTACCCAATTTGGTGATTTCCTAATATACAGTTTGACATACCAGAAATGGCAACCAAGCAATATCACCTGACTGTCCAAGTATCCAGTGACTCAAACCCATAATGCGCATGACCAACCCCTAGGTTTGATCCAACTAAATCTATGCCACAGCAAAACTATATAAGCCTAAACTATTATTCAATAAAAAATATTTTTCTTTCCTCTCATTTCCATGTTTGAAGCTTCCCCAAAAGGCGCTCCTCATCACTGGTAGCAGCTAAAGTTTTTTGACCACATCCATGAAAGAGAAAATGACTGACCAAAATCCGCCTACCTTTGCTCACGTACTCAACCAGGCCACATCCCAGGAGACCTGGAAAATATACTTCTGCACCCACAACATTGACAAAGATATACCTAGTGGATGCACCATATTTGAAGGACTGGACATTCCCAAAGCATGCAACAAGATAATTCAATAAAGTCACTCTCTTCAACCACAAAAAAACGCACAATCACCTTTCACAGGTGAAGTTACCAACACCAAATACATTGGTATCAACAAGTTCTTTGGTAAAAACAAAGAAAATGTCATCAACTGGCTAGACCACTCAGCTGCTAAACTCTGCGCCAGCCGCATTCCCCACAAAAAAATGAGTCCAGGAAGCCAGCAAGCGCCTGTACAAGGCAGCAACTAGCTGGTTTGCTACCTGGGTTGGCTCACAAACTGACAACCAGCTTGACAACAGGGAAGAGTTCAAAGCAGACCTCACACACAATTTTTGCGTCACCAAATTCCTCCAAGACATTGCAATACAGCTCAGCAATCTTCCTCAGAAGACCACTATCACGGCTTACACCAATGAATTTGAGGAAATACACCACAAAATCTAAAACCCAGCACAAGCTGATAACGTACACACCAGAACCTCATTCATCAACAAAATTAAACCCTCTGTTGATGCCCTCATTCATCCAGAGGCTAACACCTCCATGCCTGCGCTCATTGCAGAAGCCAAGCACATGGGAAAACACACAAACATGGAATATGCTGCATGCAACGGCAATTGCTCCTCAAACGGCAGTGGCAGAGAAAACTCCAATGGCAACAAATGCCAAAACACCAATCATAGCAATGACAACTACAATTGCAACAATGGCAATTGCAGCCAAAGCACAAACTGCCCCTGTCCCAAGAAGGAGGACACTGATGAAGTAAACAATGCTGAAAGAGCAACCCACTATGAATCTGACCCCACATTCTCTGACCTTGAAGGTCTCAAACCAGAGGAACAGGGAAAAGAGGAGGGGGAACAGTCTTAAATGCCCCTGTCTCCCCCAACTTGACAAGAAATTGTACCAAGGCACAAAATTTGCTGCTCACATCCCCCGTGTCCCACAATCCTCCATTTTTATATTGTAAAAAATTAAAGATTGCTCACAACTTCTTATCTATCCATGCACTTACAAATCACATAAACATAAAATTTTATTCAACTCTGGTGCACAACACACTATAGTTAGCAAACCTTTTGTAACCAAGTACAAAATACCAGTTGTCAAATTCAACTTCAAATTTGCCAAAATGGCAGACAAATCAAAAGTTCTACTTGAAGGCAAAACAACTCCCTTCAGAATTGACCTCCAAGGCATACAAAAGTCCATCAAAGAACTTGTCATGAACAACATAAACTATAACATTGTAGCAGGCATGGACTGGTTCACCCAATTGAACCCCAGCATATGTTGGAAAACAAAAACCATGACAATAAAACACAATGTAGTCAATTTTAATATTCTTGGAGAACCCAACAACCTCATTCTAAGAAACACATTATTTGTCCAGGTCATAAACCAAGACAACTGAGAACACCTAACCAAAGACAGTACCCTTCACATAATGAGGTACACCAAATTTAATAACATACAAACAACCAAAATCCAATGCTCAGAACTTGTGGCACTCCTAAACAAATACACTCATGTATTCAAAGAAGAACTCACAGAGTTATCAACCAAACAGGAGTTCAAACATGGCATTGACCTGTGTAAAGCCATGCCTAAACCTGAACCTCTATACAGAATCTCCCCCATGAAGACCCAAACCCTCAAAACCAACATTGAGGACAATCTAGCAAAAGGATTCATTTGCCTGTATGAATCCCCACGGGGGGCAGCAGTGTTCTTTGTAAAGAAAAAGGAAGGCACTCTGCATCTAGTAACTGACTACAGAGCACTAAATGCAAGCACAGTAAAGAATAAATACCCTCTTCTGCTTATAAAGGATCTGTTTGCAAGACTCTCAGGAGCCAAATTTTTCTCTAAAATTGACCTCACCTCAGGTTACAACCAAGTTGAAGTAAAGGAAAAGAACATACAAAAGACTGTGTTCCATACACAATTAGGATCCTTTAAATGTAGAGTAATGAACTTTGAGATGACCAACACTCCTGCAACGTTTGTTACTATGATGAACCAAGTGCTAAATGGTCTCTTTAATACATTATTCCACCTTGAAAACATCATCATATTCTCAAAAGCAAAAGAAGAACACCCCAAACGTGTCTGCAAGACACTCAATTGACTTGCAAAGCACAAATTTATGCAGAACCAAGTAATTGCCAATTTATGGAAAATGAAATCCTGTTCTTGGGCCACATTGTCTCTGATGGTGGCATAAAAGCAGATTCTGACAAAATAAAAGCCATAAATAACATGCAACACACCACCTCCTTTAAACAAGTTAGATGCTTTCTTGGAATGGTAGCTTACCTAAGGAAATACATCAAAGACTGCAAGAAACTAACCACACCAATCAATGACTTAACCAATGGTAATGCCAAAAAGAATTCTAACTAGAAACCAGAATGCAACAAGAATTTTCAACTATTAAAACAAGCTTTGATCAAAGCACCAATCTTGTAATACCCTAAAAACAGGTGCTACAAGCTTGAGCTGGATGCCAGTGACACTGCCATTGGCGCAGTCCTATGCATCCACCAGCCAGGGCAGCAAGATAACCTGCCATTATGTTAAAAAGTAGAAAACTAACCAACACTGAGCAGAGATACCCAATACATGATAAGGAATTGCTAGCAATATATCACGCATGCAAGAAATGGAGATGTTATCTAGAAGGACATTTAAACGTCTGAGTACTAAATGACCATAAATCCTTAATATATTTCAAAACTCAGTTTACACTCCCACAGCAACAAGCCAAATGGATGTCCCTGCTGGAGCAGCTTAATTTGGACATCCAATACAAAAAGGGGGGAGAGCTGGTCACCGCCAATGCTCTCTCTAGGCTATGTCAGCCTATAGAGGATCATCCTGACCACCTGGACCCTGAATGGCCAAACCTATACAACACTGAGTATAAAACCAAAGGGAAAAACCCCTCAACACACCAACTGACCCACAATACATTAGTTTGGAACAAAACATATTTACATGTATCAAATGGCACGGCATACCAAATCATTAAAAGGCAAACATGTTCCTTACATCCCACTTGCACAAAGAGTTGTCAGCATATTATGACATCATTGCCTACTAGGACATACAAAGGCTAAAAACCTATACCTCACATTAAAAGAGATAGTATGATGGCCCAACCTAAAACAGGATATAGTTGATGTTCTGAAAAAGTGCACAGTGTGCAAGAAATACACCAGCACAAAGGCTCCCCAGCCAACAGCCAACCCAGTACCAGACCCTGAACCATTCAAGGTTTGGGGTCTAGACGTAGTGGGCCCCTTCCCAGAAACTAAGACAAATCAACGTTTTTTAATTGTAGCTATCAACTTCTCCACAGGCTGGCCCTACTGCTGGCCAACAAAGGACCATAAAGCAGAAACATTAAACAAATTCATTAACAAAGCAATCATAGCCAACTACAACACTCCAGGCTCCATCATAACTGAAGGAGCAACTGAGTTATCAGGTCATGTAGCAAACAACAACTTAAAATCCAAAAACATTAAACATTCCACAACCTCTCCATACAGGCCAACGGCAGAGTGGAACGCCTAAATGGCAGCCTTATCAGGACCCTAGAGAAAATAAAATGATGGCAAAGCCAAAGACATATGGCCACTATACTTGAAGCACACATTATTAGTATCCCAGGTCTTCACCAATCAAGGGACATGCTACTCAACGTTTGAACTAATATACAGATACAAACCAGAGATAGTTACCTGTAAAAACCAGCTATACATAAAGATCCCCCTAGAGAAACCCCCCACATTAGAACAAGTACCAAATCTACAACATATATGCCTCAAAGCTAAAATAGCAGAAATAAAAAGGCTCAAAACACAAAAGATAGCCTCTACAGAGGAACTACTCCCCATCAGCTCCCCCATCTGGGTTCTAGCTGGCAATAGAAAGAAACTAGGCTTTGTACACAGGGGACCAGGAAGAATCATCAAGTACAGACCAGACAGAAACACCTATCTAGTAAAATTCCAAGGTGCCAAAGACCCTGTCATCAAGAAATACAACAGAACTTGCCTCTGCCTTAGCAAAGGAGAACACTTGACCCAACTGGTACCAACTAGCAAACAACTCCAGGAACATCAGGCAACAGCTGTCAAGAAAAAGCCCCCTACTGATGTACCAGAGTAACCCCTTAAGGGGGTGTCAAGGATCTGGATGTACAAGTATTCTGGCTACCGCCAACTCACTTAGCATTCAGTCATTGCCCAATTTGGTGCCCTCCAAATATACAGTTTGACATACCAGAAATGGCAACCAAGCAATATCACCTGACTGTCCAAGTATCCAGTGACTCAAACCCATCATGTACATGACCAACCCCTAGGTTTTATCCAACTAATCTCCGCCAAAGCACAAGCTATACAAGCCTAAAGTATTATTCAATAAAACATACTTTTCTTCTCTCTCATTTCCATATTTGAAGCTTCCCCAAAAGGCGCTTCTCATCAAGAGGAATTATCTGGAGTTAGATTCTTTAGCTTCTTGGACTGGGATGAGCTGAATTCCTTAGGGCTTGATTCCTTTGAGTTAGATTCATCTGGGATTGGCTGGGGTTCTGGACTCTTGGGTATCTTCTTTCTTCCTTGCTTGTTTAGTGGAACCTCATCTCCTTCTGATTGGTACCAGCTTGGAGAAGAGGAGGGGTCAGGGGAGGGCTATTTGCTTTCAGGGTATGGGGTCTTCTCCTTTGTCTTCTGTTTCTTTGAGGGCTCTTTGGCTGGTTTTTTGTTGAGGTAGGGACTTTGGGCCTTTCCAGAGGCTTTAGGCACTTTCTTGGTTGACTTGGGGTTCTTTTATGACTTCTTGGAAGATTTGTCCTACAATAATTAGAGTAGAGTTCATAAAGTAAGAATAATCATGTGAAACACAAATAAAATTAAATAATAATAACTTGCTTTAAATTTTATCATGAGTTATATAGTTAATAGAAGTACAGAAAGTAATTTTAGAGCTAGTTTATTAGTAAAGAATAGAAAAAACCATGCTTAAATAAAAAGTTGACATTCTGGTAGTCACAATAGCCAAAAATATTTAATTTAGGTTTTCAGCATAAAAAACGCTTTAATTTTGACTTTCAACATACTGACAGTCAGCATTAAACTAGAAAAACACTATGTAAATCACTTATAAAGCTTAGTTAATATTTTCTGGAGTTGGCTTTTTAAGGCTGAAATTGATTATTTTTAAATTTAAAAAATGAAAGATTTGCATATACAACTTATGAAAACTAAATAATAGGGATTTTAGAGGGAAGTCTAAAGTACAGCCCTGGGTACTTTGGCCTGAATTACTATACCATTGTATGTGTGCCTTTTGTTAAGCGGCAGTGTTTTACTAATAAACAAGTGAAGGTGTCAACATTCAGGCATTCAGCATTCTTTTATAGTAACTCTCCTATTAAATCTTGCTTAAATTATGTCAATTTGTTTGCTTAGCCAAACCCCTTTGTTGAAATTTAGGCAACACGTCAATTTGACACAAAGTTGACATTATAATTACATATATAATTTCTAGTTTTAACATATTTTTTTGGTTTAAGTGGACTTCCAGAAATAAGCTATAGTTTATCCAGTGAGTTTAAAATAACAGTAAATATCTAAATAATACAAAGAATGCTCTGAAAATTGGTATATGTCTTTGTTCAATGCTTATTTTATTATTTATTTAATAAAAACAGCCGTATAAATATTAAAAGTAGTTAATTTTTAGAATACTGTGTATTTTATTAAGAAATTTATAGATTCTTATTTGGGGTCAACATCCAGATATTACTTACTGGAGTTGACCTTAATATAAAAGTAAAAAGAAAATTACATTTTCCTAGTAAATTATATTGGTTTTTGGCTTAAAAATAAGCCTTTGTTTAAATGGTGTCAACATTATGCCTGTTCCTTTTTAATTTTGCAATTCTGACTTAATAATTCACTATGAAAAATTAGCTTAGTTTTGGAAATGCCTAATTCCGGCGGATAAATACTAAAATGATGTTGACTTACTGAATGAGTTAATTATGGCAGTTGCCCCTGAGGCTGGTGAATGGTAATATAGTCAAATGCAAATTTAGGAGCAGCTTATTATGTTGGGCTGCAAATCCATAGATTCCAGTCAGACCAGTGTGTCACAGATAGCATGGTCTACCAATTCATACTCAAGGGCAACCTTATTTTCATACAGTGGGAGTCTATAATTATTGACCCCTAGTGGAATCCTATCAATGCATTTGTGTCTTTGACCATCCCAAAGTAGAAGAGTATCTTAAGTTAAACAACAAGATGGTGCCCTTATCTGGAAAAGACCTTTAAAAACTGGTACAAGTTATTATAAGCTATTATGACATTTTTTGTGCTTTTTTATAGGAATTTTAATCTCCACTATGATGAAATTTTAATTTTCTCTCTCTTCAGGCCATCCCAAAGTTCATAAGAAGAGTCTCTGTGTCACAGACATATTTTTTTCCAGATATGACAAAGCCTAAGCAGCACCACCCAGAAAAACAGACTGTTCAGCAACAACTTCTTATGTCAATTGAAGATTTAAATCTTATGATCAATTGTAACTATGTGATCATCTGTCATATTGAATTTTAGTGGGGCCCAGCTTCCCTGTGCTCAATTTTTCAATCAATTGATTCTTGGGTATCTATACTAACCTCTTAGGAGGACAACTTTGGTGAAACCAACTCCTTGATAGTTGGCAGATTGTTGACTACCAGGGAGTCAACTACCAGATATGTAAATACACTAGTGTTTTTTGCTAAAAAAATTTGAGCTCATTTTACTAGTGATTCAGGGGTGCTGTGAGAGAGGGGGGGCTAAACTAACTAAGTTTGGCTCCCATCCCAGAGGGAAGACCCACCAGGATACCATCCAGTGCAGAGCTGGTATGGCCACTCAAATTGGTGTCCAGAGTGAGGACACGGGGACAACTGGGGGAAGTAGGAGTCTAAACCCACCAAAATCATACCGCCAAGCAACCAAGAGGTACATCTATGAGCATACTACTGGAGAGCCAACTTTTCCTTGTGATTAGGGGACTCAGCCTCCATGGGAGGAGGAGGTACCAGAGCGTCTACTTCCAAAAGAGTTATGAGGTCTGAGTTGGGAGGAAGCAACTCAAGGTCATCACAGGTAAGGCTCTTGACAAGATTATCACCATTAACAAGAAGATCTTGGGCTTGCCTGGGGAGATCCTCAAGAAAGTGTAGGAATTGAGTGGGATTGCCTTCCACATAGTGGGTCAAAGAAGATATCTGTCCCCAGAAATCTGGGGAGGTAGTCCAGATCATCACCAGAACTGGAGCCAAGGTGTAGACCACAAATTTCAGCAGAGGGATCAGCATTTTTAGAGGCACCATTAAAAATAGGAGACTTTTGAGGGGAGAGATGGGGTCAAACAATCACCACCAGGCAAACCAGGGGTATTTTTCAAGGTTTGGAGGGCAAGAGAAGACTCTGAAGCCTGATTACACAGATCAGAAGAAAAAGGGGAGGTCTTCACAGTGTGTATAGTAGGCTCAAGTTGGGAGAGAAGCAAAAGCTCATCAATTTTGAATTTAAAGTAAATAATTATAGTGTTTTCAATACTAATTTTTAGGTTTGAACTTAAATTTTGAAAGCAAAAGAAGTACACCCTGAGGTTAGCACTAATATTAACCTTAGGGACTTCAAAAGAGACGCCAGGAGCCAGGGAAAAACTAAGGAGGCAAAGGAAGTCTAACACCTTTACTGACAACTTGAAGAATCAAAGGGCCAACCAAAAGGGCCCCAAAAATTTATAAAAAAATTTAATTGTAAAAGTTAAACTTTTAATTGATAAGAATGAACAAGCAGGGGACCAAAAGTCTCCTGTCTTGCTTTAAGGGACAAGATCTGAATTTGCAAGGTCACCTGACCCCAGCGGTGAGTCTGGTTGGCCAGGGGAGAATTTTTGCAAGGGAGTTTCAGGTAGGTTTGAAGGTACCTCATTAATTTATGGTTCAACGTCTGATTGGCTGGTGTCTATAGAATACTTCAAAGGGCCATTAATTCCAGCTTGATTGAAATTTGTTGATTTGGCAGAAGCACATCTTGATTGGTTAAACTGCAGTTGCTTTAAATGGGGATGAAACCAAGCAAACAAATAGTCAAAATTGATCAGGGATTCTTCCCAGGTTGGAACAGAAATCTAGATGTCAGCAGATATCACCTGAGAGGGGCACACCAACACAAATCTTTTGTCAATTGTGTGTACTAAATTATCTAGCAAATTCAGGGGTTTAGCAGGGATTTGAGAAGTTTTCTTAGTGTGGCAGGGAAACATTGTCCTATCAAAGGCTAAATGGGAGTAAATTTATAGGTGTGAAACAAAAATTGAGATTAAAAACACAGAAAGTCAACTCTTTTTAATAAGTCTGTTTTTTCAAATAAATTTTTAAGAGGTAATTTATATGTAAATTTATCAATAAAAATTAAAGCCACCAGTGATTGACTCTCTAAAAGTAAAAGTGGCCAAGTTGACACTTTTTAAGCTTAAAACCAATTTTAGTAATAAAAACAAATCTTCACTTAAATAAATTTTATTATTTACTATTACATATTTATTAATACTATTCACAGTTGTAAATTAGGCTCCCAGGAACAAATATACTAGATTTAGTGGTATATACATTAATCAACTACCCCCTTATTTTACATTATGTCTATTCTGGATTACTATATCAATCAGTGCCACATAAATTAATCCTGATTTATTAATAGAGTTAATATGTAATTTATAAAAAACAGAAAGTTGACTCCCCCTGTTTGACATTAACCACTTGCCACATAATTGGTTTGACATTTAACAAATAAAAGGCTTGGATTTAAGCCTAAATTAATAAGTGTTGCACTATGGGTGCTGGTTGACACCCACCAAATTGACACCTCATCAGAGTGACTAGTACAGAGAACTTCTTAATGTTTTAACTCTCACCATGGAAAATAAAACACCCTCAATCCTTCCTGAACACTATTATCACTAATAAACATATTCCCACTTATTCACTTTTTAAATTCATGTTTTATTTATTTTACTTTTTTGGGCATATGAATCTGCCTTGCTTTTGGGTTGACTTTTAAACCTGTTTTTAAATTAAACAAGATTTATATGTAAAAACATATTAATTTTGATTTTTTTTCTTGACTCTGAGAAACTTGGCAGTGTGAATTCAGCTTTTCTTTTAACTCAACAGTGAGAATTAGGGGGGTTCAGTTGTTCAACAGTGCCAAACTTGGCACTTTACTAATTATTGGGTGATTAACCCCTAATAAAAATCCCATATAATAGCTTTTTGAAAATATGTTCTATTACCCTCCCTTCTACGGTAGGACATGCCACTTCAAAAACGGCACTTTGATTTACGCCATCTTGAATTAAATTTGAGATGGCGTTTTTTGCGTTAGTGATTTTGAATCACAAAAAAATAAAATAAATAATAAAATAGTTAAAATTCCCTTATAATTTTATAATGCAGCATCTCAAAAGTACACCATCTTAATTTTGGCATTTTGAGTCAAATTAATTAAATCTTATTTTGCTAACTTTATTTACATATGAAATCACTTAGTGTGAGGTGTGTTTACGCCATCTTGGTTTTACTTTATTTCAAATCACGCTATTTATCTTTAACTAAAATAAGCTTATTCCAGCACTAAAATAAAGCCTGTTGCATAAAATCAGAAGATGTTCCTATAGTATTAATCCAAGACAATTATACTAAGAACAACTTAAAATAACACCACTATGGTTGTGGTGCAGGGTGCTGTCTGCAGATATTACCATATTGAGATTACTACTCTATAAGGAAAAGTATAGGGGAACTGCTGCACTTTCTTGCGTTTTTGGTTGGAGAGCTACCCATTGAAACATGAAGATCAATTTCTGATTAGCCACTAATCAACATACCTGCGGCTAGCTGCAGATGCATTGGAGTGTGACCCATTGTGGTGACTTTCATTGAGGCAATTAGTGATCAATCTATGTATCTGCGGCTAGCTGAAGATGCATAGATTGATCAATAATTGCCATATGTATAGGCTCCTCCAATGAGTCACCAATCTATGCATCTGCAGCTAGCTGCAGATGAATCAGAGAGTGATCCATTGTGGTGACTTTCATTGAGGCAATTAGTAGCTCATCAATTTACCCAATTTTTAATTTGGTATAGAGACCTTCTGCTTCTTACCAACAAGTATGACCCCCCAGATGAACATTCTGAAACCATATTCTAGACCTAGTTCCCAAAAATTGGCCCTACTTTTGCTGCAACCACCTGACTTCAGTCAGGATGACTTACCCTTTCTTTTCCCTCCTCCATTTCCAACTATATAAGGCCCTCAGATAGCCGCAATAAAGACATCATTGAATAGAACATAACAGCCAACTTAACATTCTTAGATTACTTGCAGAGCTCAAATAGAGAAGTTCTGTTGTATAAGGAGATAATAGTCCTGCTGTGTTCCCCCAGTTGCTGCTCAGCTACTCCAACTGTGGTGCTGGGTGCCACTCCCTAGTAGTGCCTTATTTGGAATGCTTTCTTATTTAGATAAATATAAGGGGAACTGCTGCATTTTTTTGTTTTTTTATTGGAAGGTGATCCTCCAAATTACATAGTGTTGTCTCCAATTATAGGCCAATTGACGCACCTGCGGCTAGCTGCAGATGCGTAGGAGAGCAACCCATCATAATGGGTTTTCCTATGGTGATTAGTGACCAATCAGAGCATCTGCGGCTAGCCGCAGATGCATCAATTGGCAACCCATTGAAAGAGGTTTACATAAAAACAATTAATGACCCATTATTTGTGCCCACTATGTAAATTGGTATAATGATCTTCTGCCCCTCTGTTTGCCAAAGTAGAGACCCTGAAAGAGAGTAGTCTGAAACCTTATTCTACCCTCTATTCCCCAGAGACGGCCCTACTATGTGCTGCAACCACCTGACCTCAGATCACATGCCCAAATGTTCACTTCTTGCCCAATCCAATCCATTTCCTTCTGAATATTCCCCAGTATGTTTCAGCCCTCCAAGAATAAGCTCATTGCCTGGCAGTCTAGACCCTAGTCAGCATGACTCACCCTTTCTTTTCCCTCCTCCTCATCAAGTATAAAAAGACCCCCTAGGGTCCCCAATAAACAAAAAATTATACACTTACACAACAATAGACTTACAAATCTTAGATTACTTGCAGAGCCCAAAATTAGAGGTTCTGTTGAGTAAGGAGAATATAGTCCTGTTGTGTATCCAGTTGCTCAGCTACTTCCCAACCATCCCTCCAGCCCTTGAGCACCACACCAACCTTACCCTTAGAATCCTTGAGCACTACAATGGTAGTCCTACTAGTGATTGTCATTACTGGGTAAAAAATAGTTTTGCTATATGTACTTTATAACTTATCTATACATAGATAAATTGACAGGAGTTCTCTTAATAAAATATTTAATATTAATTTCAATATAAAAGAAGGTAATTACACCATTTTGATTTATGTCACTTCAAATTCCACTAGGTTTTGTATCACCCAATTGATTTAATGCACACAATGGATAGGGAAAAATAAGGGGGAATTATATATGACGCCATGCTACGCTATATCAATTTCCCAGTTGCGTTTCTTGCTTTTCACTTTTAAAAAGCACATTTTCACATTAAAAACCATAGTTTTAAAAAATGTAAGAAATTCACTGAAAATTTACAAATATATTTTTTTGCCTTCTCTAAACAACTGGGTACTTTTAAACCCAGTTGTATAAGCTAGTTTTTGAGAAATTCAAGTTTTACTATTTGGCCCAGTTGAGGAAACTCCACTATAAACTTGTTAATTTAATATAAAAAATCCTCAAAAACACTATGTTTTTGAGCTACAGCACCTTGATTATGTCACTTCAAAAACGCCATTTTGACTGCAAGTTTTCAGTCAAAACTCAAAGTTTTGCATACTTGCGTTACTAATAAAAAAATATTTTTACAAGATAAAAAGCATTAAAATTTTGATAGTATATATTTTTAGATCTCCTCTACAATTTTATGTAAAAAATATTACTACTTTAATATTAAAAAAATTCTTATTTTTCTCTTTAAAAACAAACCTGAAATTCCCATATTTTGATACTAATTCACTTTTAGATGCCTCCCAAGCCTACCACTAAAGCTGCGCCCAAGGCCTGCAAGGCCTCAAAGTCCAAGATCACTCCTCCCAAGGCCAATAAGGCCAAAATACCCCTAAAAAGCAGCCTTCTAAGGGTAAAGCTCCTCCCAAGACACCTACGCCCTCACCAGAGCCTGAGGAAACAAGCCCAACCCCTCCCCACTCTCCTTTTGTTTACTCCTCCTCTGATCCTCAAGAGAAGTTATTCAACTTCAACTGTCATTCTGGTCCCACTTATGAGCCTGAGGATGAAGAGGAGCAGGAGCCTGAGCCTGGTGCTCCTGTAGATGAGCCAATTGAGATCTGGGATCTTAACTCAATCTACAATGTATGCAACCAAAATGGCACCTTTGCTGTGCCAACAACGTACCCTATCAGCTATCCAATTATGACTAAAAAAGGGGTGTCAGCTTTGTCTACAAGGGCTACAGCTTCAGCTGAAACAACAAGAAGAAACCCATCCGTCAACATCACTTCAAATGTGATAATGTTGGCTGTTCAGCTAGACTCACCACCTGTGGGTTCACTTGTTTTAAAGCCCTGACTATTGGGCATGACTGCGCTGAGCCTTTTGACCCTCTCTATCAACTGATCTGCTGGTTTCTTTGCCAGGTGATCCCAACCACAAAGGATCAAACTGCAACTGAAGTCATCAACAATACACTGCTTAATCTAAATGATACCCAACTAGCAACTGTTGGTGGCGCCTCAAAATTACAGAGATATCTCACTGATCAGATATATGCTCTTAGCACTGAAGGTGTCAGTGCAAGCTCCATTGACTAATTGATCATTACCAAGGAGCAAAAACTATCTCGCCATGAGGAGAGATCCTTTCTTCACAATGATGGTCAACATGCCCCAGAGTGTATCATCTGCTTTGCCACAAGCCAGGATCTGTGCAACCTTTTAAAATGCAAGACCTGGCTTGCAGATGGAACATTCTCAACCTGCCCAAAGCTCTTCAGCCAGCTTTGGAATATCCATGGGCAGGTTGGTAATCTAGTTCTTCCCCCTGTATTCTTTTTCCTTCCCAACAAGAATCAGGAAACATATGTCTGGGCACTCACAATTTTAAAGGCCAAACTTGATGAAATCCTCCCAACTATCAAAGAAGAGCCCAAGGAGACTAGAGGGCGCAAGAAGAAATCCATCTTCCAAGAAGAAGACGCTTCCACCCCAATCAAGAAAAAGCCAGAAAGCCTTCCCTACCATGAATATCTGGTAGTGGATTTTTAACAGGCTCAGGAAAATGCCTTTATTTGAGTCTTCAAGAGCTCCCCTCAGGGATTCTACTTCCACTTCTGGCAGGCACTCTGCTGCCACCTCCAAAAGTGCTATGAACTTCATGAGATAGTCTACAATGAAGGCACCAAAGAAGCAAATGATGTTTTTAATTTCTTTGCTGCCCTTGCCCTTGCCCTTGTGCAAAAGGAGGAGACCAATGCCTTTTATGATGCCCTCCTCCGCCATCCCTATATCCAGGCCAACCAGGCAGCCTTTGCACCCTTTATTGAGTATTTTGAGACTCAATGGGTTGGCATCTTCCAAGGAGCACGCCACATTAGAAAAGGCGGTGACTCAATCACCTGGAACTGCTATAAGCAGGTCAAAGACAGGTTGATCAAGACCACCTCTTCCCTTGAAGGGTGGCATAGCCAGTTTGCCACAAGGGTTAGGGTTCATAAACCCAAATTCAATAAGACCATGGTCCACCTCAAAACCCAACAAGCCATCTCTGCCTGCCTCTTTAAGACTGGTATGAAGACCAAAGGCGACCCCCCAAGCAGACCAAAGCAGTGAAAAAGTATACAGAGATTAGCAAGGTGGTCCTTACCTACTATCCCAAGGATAGCAAGCTTGAGCATCTTCAAGCCATCTCAGTTGCTCTTTCCACTAATGTTTGAGCCTATTTGCAATAAACTCTTCTTTATATTCTCTCTTATTTCCTTTGATTTTACCATTCTTTGAGATGGCGTTTTTTGAGATAATTTTTTGAAATGGAATGTCCTACCCCTTCTACTCTGTATATAATTCTTATCCATTTTATTTTATTTTTAAATATCTTTTCCCATTGATTTAGCACTAAGATGTTATACTGAACTTAATATCTTTGAGGCTTCATCAAATATCACATATTTTCTATGTTTTTACCCTTTAAATCTATACTTTGTGCTTCTATTTTGCTTTCTTTTACTTTTTTATATTTTTTTCTTAATAAATAAGACTTTCTATGTATACTTATTACTTATATTTTGCTTTGCTTTACTGTATTATGCTCTTTATATCTAACATATTATTTTATTTACAATACTAACCTTTATGTTAGCCAATATCAAGCAAACCTGTCAGAAGACACAGCACTCAGCCTCAACTGGTTCCAAGTCCACTTCCACTGCCCCCAAGAGTGCCAAGAATGCCTCTAAGACCAAGGCTGCCCTCCCCCATCCCCCTCCACCCTCATCATTCCTCCACCTCACCTAATAAAAGTGATGATGATGATCTTACTGATCATTCTTATTATCAGTCCCAGGATGACTCAGAGCCCATCAAAAAAAGCTGTGATAAAAAGGAAAATGCTTCAAAGGAGACTTCTTCTTTTGACAAGGAGAAGAAGGCCTCTAAGCAGGCCTCAATGAACATCTCCCCTCTTTCTCCTAGTGTCTCTTCTTCCCTCCCTTCTTCTGATTATCAGGAGTAGCCTGAGAACTATGCAAAGAAGTTCAAGGCCACCAGTCACATGGCTTGGGGTTTACTGGCCATCCACAACATATGTAAGGTGAATGGGGAGCTCAAAGTCCCCAAGCACATCCCCTGTTATTTTTCTATTATGTCTGTGAAGGGTAGCCTGGGTATGTGGCCAATAATGACATATTTAATTGTAATAATTTGAAGCGCCAAATCAAGAGCAAGCAACTTGTATGTGAGGACAAGTCTTGTGGTGCCCTCCTGAAAAACAAAGGCTGGGAAAGGGTGAATGTCAAAAAAGGGGAACACACACATGAGCCCCCCAATTTTTTAATCATGAGGATACTCAAGTAGTAACTTGTAAAAGTTATCCCCACCTCTGTCCAGTTATGTTCCTCTGATCTGGCCATCAAGGACTGCAGCATCTCAAGCCCAACAATCCCCAGTTGGTGCCAAACCAGGAGCAACTGGTCAACTTCATTAGCAACAAACAGATTGTTATCAATCCTCCCCTGCCCAAGGCCTCTGACGTGCTCTTGGAGCTCACACTCACTCATGAGCTTAAGCAGCTCCCAAGTAGGGAGTGCTTCCTCCTTCATGATAATATGCCCGGCTCAAAGGACCGTATCATCTGCTATGCAACTCAGCAGAACCTGATTGAGTTGAAAAAGGCTTCAACCTGTTGAGTTGATGGTACCTTTTTCTCCTTCCCCCAGATGTTTTATCAGCTCTGGATGGGACATGCCCAGATAGACATCTGGGTGATTCCATTCATGTTCTTTATTCTTCCCAGGCCATTGAGGCCATCTATAATCAAACCTTTGCCATCCTCTACCATAAGCATGTCCTCCTTATCTCTGATGGTACCCATAAGACCCCCCACACCTACACCAACCCTGCTGATGCTGACAAGGATCAGGTAACCATGGAGGCAGAGGAAAAGGTAAGGCTTTGAGCTCTAAGTCCATAAATATTTATTATGGACTTTGAGCCTGCTCAGTTCAATGCATACAAGCAGCTGTTTGACAGGGAAATAAAGGGTTCCACTTTCATTTACATCAAGCATTTTCTTGAAATATACAATCCAATGTCAATATTAGTAGGTTGAGCCGCAGGGATATCCTGGAGACCTGTAAATTTGTGATAGCACAATTCAGTGCCTTGGCTTTTGTAAAGCCAATGTATACTGTACAGGGGTTTAAGGTTCTCTCCAAGAATCCTTATATAGTAAATCACACAGAGTTAAGGCTTTTTCTGGACTAATTTGAACCCCAGTGGATTTGGAAGGTTATCACTCAGAGGCAAGCCAAGGCCAGAGCCAAGGCCAACTGGAATGTGTACCAGGGTGCTGTAAATGGCAAGCTGAAGACCACTTTTGCTCTTGAGGCCTACCATAGGCACCTTAATTCCAACTTTGAGCTCCACCCAAAGTTCAGCAAGTTCTTCTCTCTCTTTCAGCATGAGCAGGAGAAGACCATCTCCAAGCTCCAGGATCTTGTCAACTGTGTCCCCCTACCAAGCCCACCATCAAGTTATCCCTATTTACCAATGTCATACAGGACACCACCAAGTACAAAACTAAGGCCTCTGAGCTCAAGCATCAGCTTGAGCTTAAGCTAATTAAAACTGCTCTGATTGAAGGGACAAAAAGAAGAAAGGGAATAAGGGTGAGAGTAAACTTGCTTGCTTCTATGTTTTTTACTTTTAACTTTTACCTTTAATTGTTACTTTTTAGTTTTTATCATTTAATTTTAGCTTTAATTTTTACATTTTTTAAATATCTTTAAATAGTACTTTAGATTCAGAACCTAAACGTAAAAATGCAGGATTGTCAATTCCTTGGTCCTAATTTTGAATCACATTTTCAGGATGACCTTTTTTAATTAAATTGAATTCTTTGTATTTTTATTCGAATATTCAAAAATGCCAGAACTCATAGACACTTTGAAAATTTCAAGTTGAACTTCATATTCCAAATGGACAAAATGAATTAACTGGAATCAGATTTAAAGCATTAAAATCCATCAAACATTTTCATTAAGTTTACTATGTTTTTTGGAATTATGGGATTGAAAAATCCAAGAACCAAATTTCAAATCACTAATTAATACCACTAGTAAACTCAAATAATAATTGCAGTGTAACAAACAGCAGGCTTGGACCGCCAGCAAGGTTCCAAGTAAGCAGGTTGTGACCTGCAATCCAATTATCCAGTCACTCAAAGCCAAACTAGGAAGTCAGCTCAAATTTCCAAATCCAACAACATGAACAGATGATGATCCTTCACGGTGGATACCTTGTTTGGGCGCTTGACTCATTACCAGGATCAGGCCATCCCCTTTACCATCTCACCATATGATAACCACAATCATGTTCCTGTTATCCATGATTCACATTAACTATATAATCATTATCTCTCAATAAATAATATTATCTAGTTTCCAAATATTTTCCCTCTTGTAACTCTGCTAAAACAGCACAGTTACAACATTGGTAGCAGAAGTAGGTTATTCACCCCATCTTTCCCCTCAAAATTCCGCCTGTTGCATGTACTTGCCGCAGTCACAAATCCTCAATAAAATCACATATGGCCTTCTGCTGGACTGGTCACTGTACACTCCTGGTACCAAAATACCTGATGTTTTTGTCCTGTACCAGAACATGGTAATAACACTCTCTGCTTTCAATGCCCTGTTGGCACAAGGTTTCTTCCTGACACCCATCACTACAACTCAAACAACAGACAAAAACATTATGCAGCCCACGTAGCACAGAGACTTCAAAGTGCCACTTTGGAGTCTTTTTCTGGAGCCAACAACAACAACACCACAGCATGGATTCAATCTGCCCATAGCAAGTTGGCACACATGGAGTGCTCACAAAGCTTCTGGATCACAGAAATCTCCATTTAATTAACTCATGGCGCTGGTACCTGGTGCAACAAGTGGCATGAGGGCCACACCAAGAAGGACTGGGACACCTTCAAGCAGGAATTCCCGGCAAGATTTGTGCTGAAGGACACCACCCTCATGATCATACGTCAAGTAAAGAACCTGATCCAGACTGGAACAATGAAGGAGCTCACCTGATCATACAAGGAACTCTGAGTACGTGCCCCCTCAGATATGGCCTTTGACACCCCAGCTATTTATCTCCTGTACTACAACACACTTAAGTCACATGTGATGAGAAACATCAATCTGGACCAGGTGACCAACTTGCAGAGCCTGTATTGCAAGGCACAAAAAGGAGAACAAACGTCCAATGCCCTTAAAAAGGCACAGGCTGAGAAAAGGGAGCAACCCAAATACTCTCACCCAACTGGATGTTCTAACCACCTGCCTCCTGGGAACAACAACAACTCAAACCATAAACCCACAGGTTCAAATAGATACAGAAATGGGAACAATGAACAGTCAAATTTTACCCATTTCCGTGTCACTGCCACACAAGACAATTGTGACAAGGGAAAAGCCCGGGGAGAGCACTAAGCCAGCCAAGTTCTCCCTGCACAACCCCTGACTCACCCAACAATGAGTACAACCCAAGGACGTGGATTAATTTCCAATGATCCAAGTGCCCTTGGAAGACCCAGTACTTTAAACCATTGTCAGACATCCCAATAAACTGATTTCCTACCCTTTCTGCTTTTGCAGTTACACAGGCTCAGCACTCCTGGACTTGGGCGCAGACCAAACCCTTGTTAACAATAGCTTTGTGGATAATTTCAAGCTAGCCACTAATTATTTACAGATTAAGAACATGGTTTTAGCTGATGAACACCACATTTCAGTGACACAGGAAACTGCCCCCTTCTCAGTAATGCTAGAGAACTTGCACTCCACCAACCAAGGTCCTGTCATTGATTTCCCCAAATTTGACATTGTGCTGGGACTGAACTGCTTGCAAAAGAATAACCCTCATGTAGACTGGGCAGCCTCAGTATTGACCATCAAACACAAAGGTGTTAGCCACCAGATCTACCCTGAATCAGTGGATCAACTCCTACGCAACCACGTCTTTGTACGCATCACAGAGACCCTGGACAAAAAAGAGAACCTCAAGGCAATTGACTGGGCCTCCTGTCAGTACAAGATCATGCATTTCAAGGACCACCAAGATACCACCCCACCTCAGGACCACAAATCATAGTCTGCCATCCAGAGATCTTCAAAGAGGCTCTACCCAGGTTGCCATCAGAGAAACACATCCAACACTCCATCCAGCTTAAAGGAACCATACCTAAGGCACAACCCCTCTACCACTCACCCCAAACAAAATCAATGTGTTACACACTTACCTCAAAGAGCTGTTGGAGAAAGGTCTCATATGTCCTTCACAGTCTCCTTTTGGCGCTTCTGTATTCTTTATGGCAAAGAAAGATGGTACCCTTCAACTAGTCACAGATTACTGAGCCCTAAATGAGGTTGCCATCAAAAATTGTTACCCACTCCCACTCATTAACAACCTCTTTGATGCCCTGAGCAATGTCACAGTCTTCTCCAAGATTAATCTGACTGCAGGCTACAACTAAATCCGCATCAAGGAGGAAGATATACCCAGAACAGCTGTTCACACTAAGTATGGGTCATACAAGTGTGTTGTGCTCAACTTTGGAATTACATACTTGCCATCAATGTTTGTTACCTTTATGAACAAGATGTTTGCCCCCCACATTGGCAAACACGCTTTAGTGTACCTATAAAACATAATTGTCTACAGCCCCTTGGTAGAGCAACACCACAAAGATTTGGAGGCAGTCTTTGCCACCCTGGCGCAACATAAACTACTGGCCAAACCCTCTAAGTATCAGTTTTTCCGTGAGCAACTACCCTTCCTGGGACACATAGTTTCAAAGGATAGCATCAAACCTGACAGCCAGAAAATCCAGGCCATCTGCAAGATGCCGCCCCCAAAAGACAAGTCAGAACTCTGCACATTCCTGGGAATGTTTGCCTATGTACAACAATTCATCCCCAACTGTGGCGTTCTAACTGCACCTCTGTCTGCCATAACAGGCACCAAATCTAAATCTGTATGGACCCCCAATGCAACCTTTGCTTCAGACGTCTTAAGGAGAAGCTCACAACCACACCTAACTTATAATACCCCAAGCATGATGAATAATACCAATTGGAGACAGACACCTCTGACGCATCCATAAGGGGAGTACTACAAATCAAGAACAATGATGGTGATTTCCTACCTGTAGCCTATGAGTCGCATAAGCTGACAGACAATGAGTGTTGATACCCCATACATGACAAAGAGTTATTGGTAATTTTACACTGCCTGGTCAAGTGACGCTGCTACTTGGAACAACAGGAAGAATTCACCGCATTAACCGACCACAAATCTCTATATACTTTAAAATTCAGGCAACCCTTTCCCACCAACAAGCACGTTGGATGGAGCTCCTAGAAAGATTCAATATGATTATCCAGTAAAAACCTGAACCAGAACTTGCCATGGCAGATGCACTCTTGCGCCTGTATGTTAGGGCCATGAGATGCAAGTATGGACTCAACCCAGACTGGCCCCTCCTGGTACTCAGAACAAAGGACAAAGGCTTTCCCTGGCACCACTAATATAACAAAAGAAACAGTCATCAAGAACAAACACCTATTTGCAGATGCATACGTAACATTACACTGTAAAATGACCAATAGAATCACTTTGATGATCCACATGTAAACGGTTTTACAGACAAAGGTTGATTTGGCTTCAAATAAAGACGCTATGCTAAAGATGGACAATGTGTTATTGGTTTGTGGCAGGTAGAGGCCTAGTAGGGAATGATGGCTACTAGGGAAGGTAAGGCCTAGCTAGTAGATGTAAAGACTACTAGAGGCAGATGTTGTCTCCACCCAGCAGTAGATATTGGCTGCTGTGAGCTAGAGGTCCTCACCCAGCAGGGAACTGTGGCTGCTAGGGGTGAGGAATGAGATAGCTCACCAGGGAACTTTAGCTGCTTGGAGTGGGGAGTGGTATAGCCTGGTGAATAGCATGTGCTATAAAGACTGGATGTTGTTTAGACCCTGGCAGGTAAAGCAGGCTACCAGGGTAGGAAAGTGTGCCAGCATGATAGGTAACTTGGCTACCAGGGCTGTAAGTTTTTGGACCCCTGGAGGGTAGCGCAGGCTGCCAGGGAGGGGAAGAGCTCTGAGGGCTCTATGTGCCCTGATACAATTACAGGAAGTCTGTGAGCAAGCATCTTACCTAATGGACTGGTAGGGAGTCCTTGTTTATGTCCCTATGGGAGCTTTGGGGAGAACCCAAAGTGAGCATTGGAGGGCATAGATTTTCTTAGAGGTGTCACCAAGGTGGTTTGCTTGGGGAAGCAGCTGCAGAACTTGGTGTGATCAGGTCTCTGGGAAGTAAAGCTGATTAATTTGCAACTGAAAACCCAGACTTAATCACATGGGTGAGTAAAAAAAACAACATAGACTTTGATGATCTATGTTTGGATGGCCTAAGTGGATGTCACTTGAAAGGGGCCAGTCAAACGCCAGTTCAATGTAGACTCATTCCTGGATCTACAGGTTCTGGTAACAGGGACTGAGATAAAGAACCAAGGTGGTTCATGGGATCAGCAGAGAAGACTAGTAAGAAGGACTGTATGATAACAGTTAATACTAGTTGAGGGACTGTTGGTTCATATTGAAGTTTGGAACCAAAAATGATTCATTGTGCAGGTGGAACCAAGGTGGTTCCTAGTGAGAAAAAGCTGTTTGTGGACTAAGAAGGACTGATTGTTGGTTAAAGATGAAGAACTGAAAGATGTGGTTGAAGAGCTGGTTGAAAGACCAGAAGATGATAGTGAAGGACTAGCTATGGAGCTAGAAGATGTCTTGGAAGGACTAGCCAGACTGGATACAAAGGCTGGAATACTGATTTTGGTGTCTTAAAAGAGGAAATATTAATATAAGAAGCAGTTAAATAAGGATTTTAAGCTGCCAAAAGATATGATATAAAAGAATTAAATATAATATGAGAGGAAAGAAAGAGAGAGAAAATTATTTATGGTGATTAAACTGTGAATTTATTAAGTTGTAATTGAGAAGGAAAGAGCCAGAAAGAGGCCAGAAACAGGACAGAGAAACTGTGAGGGCAAATAAACAAATTTTTCCAAGAACAACTAGGAGAGGCAAAAAAGCAAGCAACAGATGAGTTCGAATTCACAAAACTTTGAAGAAAATGTGGGGAAACTCAGAGAAACTTTGAAAAATTGAGGGTTCAAAAATCCCCTGTTAAACACAGGCAAAAGCGCTCAAGATTTGCTGGTGAAACGTGACGGGAATCACAGCAAAACCATTTGAAACGCAGAGCAGTTGTTTACCTGGAGCAAGACAGATTTGAGTTCAAAGCAATTTCAAGAGCAAGTCATTTGGGCAAACTGTTTGATGGAATGGTTGAATCAAGGCGTGTGATTGGCTGCAAGCCAAAGTTTATTTGATCAGTGTTTTGAGGGCTTTAACTTAAAAGTTAAAGCTCAAAAAAATGAGGTGCAGAAGCAGAAAATTTAGGGCTTTCATTGGCTGAAGTAAGTTATTAAGATTAATATATTGTAGAGAGAGAAAAACTGGATAGTTTAAGCTTTGGAAAAGAAGAGTTCTGAGAGAGATTTTGAACTGGAACAAGGAGCTATAAAAGGGGAGCTATCTGAGGCTTAACAGGGATAGGATCAAGTGGATTACAAAGGCCACTAGGACTACAGAAGGACCTGGATACCAAGCTAAAGATGCTGAAGCCTAAGATACAGCAGCCAGGGCTAATAATAAGAATCCTGAGCTGGAAAAGACTGCAGGAGCCCAAAATAAAGGTGCAGGAGCCCAAGACCAAGAAAAAGGAGTCCAAGAGATTGTTGAAGGACTCAAAGTACTGGCAAACCAATTTTGTTTCCCTCACCCAGGAATTATATCAGAAGGTTTCTAAGGGTATCTTCCTTCTGACTGTGAATAAAAGCCTATTATGACCCCTGCCCAAATTTTCCTGTGATAAAAATACAAGCCCTATGAGTGAACTGCCCCATATCTTTTACCCTAGAAAAGGGGAGGAGGATACCTATTGTCAAGGTTGTAGAAGATTTGCCTCCTGTAAGTCTGCCCAAGAGGAGTGGGAAAAAGCGACTAGGCATCTTGAGATGACAGATAAGAGAAGGGAGTTTATAGGAAACAAATTTACCAGGTTGTTACAGGATTGGTACAGGCCCACAGAGGGGCTAGCGCCCGCTGAAGTACAGGTATATGGTGGGAATGCCCACCTAGTCATTAGGAGGGTGCTGGAAGAGTTTGCACTTATACAGGCCAAGTACAAGATTCTGGACAACCACTCACCACTGCTGGGGAATGATAACTCCTCCAATATGATCCCTGGCTATGACCCAGGACACACTTTGGGGACTGGCAGACAGGAAACTCACAATCACCATACCTTACATTCCTACACATCAATTAGTTGGCACCATCTTATGTTACCATAGAGACCTAGGTCATACCAAGAGCTGCAACCTTTACAAACTCCTCAAACATAAAGCATGGTGGCCAACTCTATATTGGGATGTCCAGGAAGTGCTTGACCAATGTGAAGTATGTGAAAAGTTTGCAAAAAGTGACGCCCTGCCTAAGTATGGATTGCCTATTTGTTCACAACTATCCTTAAAGGTGTGGGCGCTAGATATTGTGGGACCCATGCCAGGAAAGCACAACAAAAATAAATATATCATTACCGCTATTGACTTTGCCACATGATGGCCAGTGGCACAAGCAGTGAAAACTCACACCAGAAATGACGTTTGATGTTTTTATAGGCAAGGAAATCATCAGCAAGTTTGGAAAACCAGAGCTCCTGATAACCAATGGGGGAAAAGAATTGACCTCTGAAGATACCAATGTGTACCTCATCAAGAATGGGGTCCAGGACACTATGATAACACCTTACCATCCTTAAGCCAATGGAGGTGTAAAGCAACTGAATGGCAGCTTAGTGCAGGCCCTGGACAAGCTCACTGCCAGGAGACCTGATGACTGGTACAAGCATCTAAAAAACTGCACTCCTTGTATGCCAGACCCGCGTGAACAGAACCAGCGGGAAAAGCCCCTTTGAGCTTGTTTATGGCACACAGTCCTAAATCCAAGCACTTTCAGGACCCAAGCTGGAAATGTCCATCAAGATTCCATCCCTCTTGGACTCTCAAGTCATACAGGTCAATATCAACCAGTTAGAGAAAGAAGAAAAACACCTAAAGAATACCTTTGTCCCCATCCAAGATAGACATGAGGTTGGTGACAAGGTCTGGGTAATGAGTACCAACAAGAGCAAGCTACAACCTGATAAAGTGAGCCCAGCCGTCATCCTAAAGGTAACCAAAAACAACAACTACCATGTGCAAGGACTCAGAAAGCACAAACAAGATAAAATACTCCACCATGATTGCCTAATACCCTGTAGAGAAAGACAAAGACAACAGGAGACCATCCTAACTGCCTCTGAACAACAATTAGTACAATACAGCGCCCAGGCTCCCAACAACCTCCCTGACAGCCTGCCCCTAGAGGAGGCCAACATTAATCCAGGGTGTGTGTCAAAACAGCATGCTTGACCTGCCAGCAAGGTTCCAAGTAAGCAGGTTTGTGACCTGCAAACCAATAATACAGTCAAGCCAAGCCAAACTAAGAAGTCAACTCAAATTTCCAAATCCAACAACATGCTCAGATGTTGATCCTTTACAGTGGATACCTTGTTTGGGCGCTTGACTCATTACCAGAATCAAGCCACCCCCTTCACCATCCAGCCGTGTGAGCAACACAATCATGTTCATGTTCATGTTATCCATGATTCACAATGACATTATAATCATTATCTCCCAATGAATAATATTATCTAGTTTCCAAATATTTTTTCCCCTTGTAACTCTGCTAAAACAGCATAGTTACAACAGCAGAATTTGAAATTCAAATTTAATGTACAGTAAGAAACTAAGACAAATCAGTCCAAATCAAGAAGCTCCACTCTGCATAAAATCAAATGAAAAATTAAATCTGATACAATGTTTAGACATGAAAATAAGTGAAATGTAAAATTGTCTAAACTGGAAATTATACAACATTCTATACTCTAAATCACTAATATAGCAATCACAAACCCATATAATGATATATGAGTCACCTCTCTGACAACACAAAATTTATTTAAAAGTTTTTTGGCCCCCAGTGTAGACAGGGGCCAAACAAATATTTTTTGAGGAAGTAAAGAGAGGTGGGAAATATAAACCACCTGTTTTCTACACTATGTGTTTATGTATTGCTATTAAGGAAGCTTGATTACAGTTGATTTTAGAAAACACTAATAATAAAGTAGAATTATATATTACAATCTATTTTTATTAAGTTGCCTTTTCCTTGTTATGGTGATTGTTCAGTTTTTGTTGATAATGTGCTTGCATTTAATTGGATAGTTTTACCTTCAATTGCCTTAGCAATAGGAAACCAAGTTGCCTCTGCAACCACAGCTGGCCTTGCAGAGGCAACTTGATTTCCTATTGCTAAGGCAACTAAGGGGTAACTATCCAATTAAAAACAAGCACATTATCAACAAAAACTGAACAATCACCATAAAAAGGAAAAGGCAACTTAATAAAAATAGATTGTAGTATATAATTCTACTTTATTATTAGTATTTTATAATTCATTTAATAGTAAGCATCTAAATTTTAGCTGTCTTAAAATGGAATAAAGTGATTTTTGAGAATGCCTATGATTCCTAAAAGAATTAGCACAGATCCACTCTAGATCCTTTGACTTCCTGTTTAAGACACCCATAAATTAAATTTATTTCAAGTTCACCTCAATTATGATTTGAAATTTGGTTCTTGAATTTGACAATCCTGCAATTTCATATTTGTTAGTTTTTTCATGTTGTCTATGATTTTTTAGACTTAAGAAAATACCAAATTGTACATTAGAATCCCGCATTTCTGATTCATGTATTCATTATTTGTTTGATGTGTTTTTCCTTTAGTTGGTTGAGTTATCTGCTCAAAGGATTTGAAATTTGCCAATTTAAATAAACCAAAAGCTTCAAATTAAATGGTTGATTTTATTAAATATTTTAATTTTCCACTCAGCTGAGTTGCCTGCAAACATGATACAAAATCTAGACCAAGTATTTGACAATCCCAAATTTTTATGTTTAGGTTCTGAATTCACAGTAATGATTTTTTAATATTTAAATGATAAGTTTGAGATGATTAATTATAGTTGAAAGTGAATGAAATGTCTTACTTTTTTGTTAGTTTACTAATAAAAAATACAGTAGTTTTAAAAGCTATGGCAACAACCAAAAATACCTCAGATTAAAACAAAACAATTTCAGATTTGAACAAAATCCAAGTTGCACAGGATTCAGAATTCAAAATATTTAAAAAATTAGTTAATAAATGAACTGTCAAACCAAAAACAAAATTTCACTAATCCATTATATGAAGTTACAGCAAATATCAAGTGGCGTTGTTTAAACCACAAACAAAATGAACTGACGCAACAAGTGAGATGTTTGGATGCTGTTTTAAAGTATATTATAATCCAATTAGTATTCATATGAGGCACCAACAGAAGGACTGAAATGTAACAAAAATTGAGCAAAAGGAAGTGAGATTCCACAAGCAAAAAGCAAAATGAAGTCACACAAGATGTATAGTATGAGCAGCCTAAAATAGAAATATAACAGTTTAACAGCCAATCAACAGCTATCCAATTTAGAAACAGAGGCATTTTATTCATTTTTATGGATCCTGATTTGTATGAAATGGTTTTAAGAACCTTCAAAATATGGACTTGTGATTACAATAAAAATAAATCATAAAATTTTAAGCTTCTACTTTTAGTGATTTTATCCTAGGCTTTATTTTAAGATGGTTTTCAACAGCAACATTTTCAACAGCACCAGCAGCCAAGCCAGCTTTAATGGGGGGAAGGCTCAGAACGTGGAGGCACCTGTTTATACCCAAGCCTTTGAGGCAGATAACAAGTAAGCTGACCTGTACCTGACCACCAACCCATATGGCTTTGACTTGTTCAAGAGTCACTTAGTGTCTAGCTCTGCCCTTGCTCTTACACCCACCCCTGCACAAGCTGTCCACCAACCAACCAATCAGGATGGCAACCTTGATTTGGAACAACTTCCTGCCACCAGCCAACCTGCCCCTCTACAGCCAATCAGGCTTCAGCTCCCACTGCTCAGCGCCCCCAAACGCAGAATAATCAACGCCCAAATTCTTCAGGAAATTGTGGCACTAAACCTACAGGGTCTGTTGTGGGACCAGATTGACGCCCAGTTGCAATTTACCCAAGCCACCATAATGCGGGAGTTCATCAACCTAATGAACAAGGGAAATCTGGTTGGGGCGGCCAAGAAGCCCAAGAAGGCCTCTGAGTCCCAAATCAACAAGGCATACCTGATTATGCTTGATCTTTTGCAGCAGGAACCCAAGCTTCCCTTGACCCAGGTATGGAAGCAACTTACACATCATGGCATTTGGGTGTCTGAGCGCATGGTGCAGCTCTGGATGTATGGGAAGGTGGCTTCAGTCCAGGTTTTTACCAATGTTGCCAGTGACCAATGGGATGGCACTGAGGATTCCCCTTATGGTCAGGCAATCAAATCCACCCTGGGCCAATGCCTGACAAGTTTGTCAGACGACCTCATGTCTGTCTTGTACTACAAGCTATCAATTGTGTTTGACAATTTTGGTGAGCAAGGAAAAGCCGCTGCCAAGAATAGAAGGAAGAAGATCAAGAAGGGGATGTTTATTGATGCATTTCTGGATGTTTCAGCCAAGGGTTTGTCTACTATTGGACAGACCCAGATTTTACTAATGGCTATTAGTACAGCCAAATTCTCAGTGAATTGCTTGACTCCTGGGATAGCTCAAATTCCCTTCACCAGGTGTTCTTGACCCACCAGATGGAGGGTAGCTCCACCGCCCTCAAGGCCATCCAAGGACGCGGACACCAGGCTTCAGTGTACCCAGCTGACCATACAGACATCCATCTGGGTGATGTTGTTTTCTTTTAACATTGGAGATACACTACAAGAGCGCCGCCCTCAGGCTTTTAACAATCACTATCTTGGGGTCCTTGACCACAATTCTATCTTTGGCCTCCAGATGGTGGCTGACTTATTTGCACAAATGGTTTTCCATGTGAACATGGGCAACCAATCATACAAGGATAAGCGCCTCCCACCCCATGCTACAGCCACCTACCAGCCAATCAAGGCAATGACAGGCAGGGAATATAACAGGCAGTATATGGCAGCCATCATGTGAAATCCTCCTACTTCTACCCCTACCCCCGCCACCACTACCCCCCACCTTCCAGCCCCATCCATCCAATCCCAGACCCCCCAGGCCAGCACTGCCTCTACATTTTCCTTCCCACACTATTCTGCCTACTAGGCATCACTCTTCCCCGCCCCAATAAACTCCTTGTTGTCAAACATTTTCTATTTATATTATCTTTATTTTGAATTTTGATTATTCATGTTATCTTTGTTTATAGTTGGTTTTATTATTTATGTTCAGATTATTTCTATAAAATCATATATTTACTATGCCATGTATCTAGATCCAGAACACAGTTATTTTTAGCACCCAAACACAGCCCCCTGTGAAAATATTAGCGCCAATTTGGTGATCAGCTAAATTTTAATTAGAAAATTATAGGTTAATTGTGTTTAGATAAGGTTGTTGCTGATCCAAATTCAAAATCTTAATGATAAACTTTAAGCCAATCAGGATCCAAGTGATAAAGTAATTGTTGTGACATAAAGGGTTATCAATAATTCTTTGGTGCATGTGTGCTAATTAATATGATTGGCTGGTTGTTTTTCTATTGAGCGCCATTGCCGCTGTGGCAAGTTGTTGGTGGACTAGTGCTAACCCAGAAGCTGATTGAGCACTAGTCCACAAACAACTTGCCAAAGTGACAATGACACACAATAGCAAAACAACCAGCAAACATATTAATTAGCGCACATGCATCAAAGAATTATTGAATGATCCTTTATGTCACAACAATCACTTTATCACTTGGCTCCTGATTGGATCAAAGTTTATCATTAAGGTTTTGAATTTGGTTCAGTAACAACATTATATAAACACAATTAACTTATTATTTTCTAATTAAAATTTTGACAACCACCAAATTGTTGGTAATATTTTCACAAGGGGCTGTGCAATATGCCAAAAATAATAAGGCAATTAAGGAAACAATGCCAAGACAAAGCAAAAAACACATATTGAGTTGAGCGTAAAACATATACACAATGGGTAAAAAATGGGATATTGGAGTAAATGGGAAAACAAACAGGAATAAACAAAGAGGCAATGGTATCAGAATAATACAAATTTTATTGGGATGAAAACTAAAACATATGGAAAGGTTAGTAAAAAATAATGAGAGAATTTGAGAAGCTGCTAAAGGACCTCAGCTCATCAATTGCAAAATAAAAGACATTGACCGCAAGGTCAAGGCAAAAGTCAAGGCTGCCTTTCTTACAGGGGACAAAATTGAAAAGGTTTCTGCTAAGTCACTCATGGCCAAGATGCCAGACACCCCCAAAATAATAATTGAGTGTCTTCTTAATGTTCAAAAAACTGTAGTTGAGGGCCTGCAATTTAAGTCCTTTGCCCTCTCTGCGCCATCTGTCTGGGTCAATGGCCCTGAGATGCATGCCCACCTCAAACCAGCCAAGCAAGCCAGAACCAAGGACACAGAATTTCCAGTGCAATTGCTTGCGTCAAGAATGGCTAAGCCTGCCAAAGCCGCCGGCAAGGAGGATCACAAAAAGATAACATAAAAAATAAAGTTAATAAAAATTTGTAAATATTTACCTGTTTTTTTAAGAAAACATAAACAGTGAAATCTGCTGGGTCCTGGTCCCCTTTGTCCCTGTCACATTCTAATCAAGCTACGCCAATCATGTGGCTAGACATATGTTTCTGTCCCCCCTGTTATGCAGGAGCTTGAAGACAGAATTCACAGCTCCTTCCCAATGACAAGGGGCACGCTAGCCAGGCTGACACATGCCAAGGGGGCATCTGAGTGGGCAGTTACTGCCTACAAAGATGCCCAACTGGTCTGCCTGGACCCATAATCTCTCAATGGAGTTTACTGTGTAAACTCCATTGAGCCTGTTTGGGACGTCCTGGCAACACTCCCATTCAAGAATATAATGGCAATGAACCAGGCCCATGTGGCTGCTAGCTTCTGCTACCCCTTGAAGCACACCCTGTCTTACCTGTTGAAGAACTTTGGGTGGGAGGTGTTGAAATTGGCTGTTGCACACACAACAGCCATAAAGAAGACAAAAATACTCCTTGTCAACTTTGGCTTGGCCTGGAGCGCTGACAAGATGGGGGTCCTAGCATCCATGGGGATGACCCTCTTGAAGACCAAGCATACAAAGAAGATTAGAGCTATGTATAATAAACTCTGTGAGTTTACAGAAGCCTTTGCTGAACAAAGGCTTCATCTCCTTGTTTACCTCAGATATCTCTTCTACTTTAGAATGGGCGCCAGCGTGTAAACCTAGACAGGGTCCTTCTCAGGATTGACAAGGCCCAGCTCTCATTGGATGGGAAGAAGGCCCCTCCAGGTGAAACTTGGTTGACCACACAATCCAAGACGCCCTGGTCCTGGCAGCAATCTATAAGTTTTTGGCCCCGCCTGAAAAGCTGCTGCTTCATTCTCACCTAACAATACTACCTTTTACCAGCCACTGCAAATATTTTAATCAGGGTGTATCCACCGTCTACAGTGTGGCAGTGGAGGTTGTGTGCCACCTTCATTGCTGGGTGGATACATACCAAAGAACTTGCTACAGGTGCTCTTAATAAATCCTCTCTTCCAATAAATTTCATTACAATTTATATTATGTTTATTATAATAAAATTTTCTAATTCTTATTTTAGAAAAAAAAATTTTAAAAAAATCACAGAGAAGGTTTTCATAAAAGCAAAAAAATACTTTAATAAAACACAATTCTAATTTGTACATAATATATATATTTTAATTTCATTCTTATATTTATTTGATAAGAGTGATATAAATATATTCACGTTATCAGGTATCAAGTGTTTAGGATAGCCTCAGATGCCATAATAAAAAATTAATAAAAAAATAAATTACTAACCTTCATTGATGGTCCTGCTAAATGTGATTGTGGGCTTAAAAGCTTCTAAATATAAAATGATAATTTATAAATCTCAAATAGTAAATTGAAGAATATAAAAAACCAAAAAGCTAATCCTTTAATTGAAGGGCTGTTTGGCAAGGCATGCAGGGATGAAAAATCAGTGTGGCCATAAAATTTGGCCACAGTCTCAGCTGGGAGGGTGTGGATCCTGGCCTGCAGAAAATCAATGAGGTCCTTGGTCCCAGTTGGGGTCCCTTGCTTTACAACTTGATTGAGCCACCCAAAAACTTCTTTGATGTGTTGTAACTGTGCTGTTTTAGCAGAGTTACAAGGGGAAAATATTTAGAGACCAGATAATAATCTTTATTGAGAGATAGTGATTATAATGTCATTGTGAATCATGGATAACATGAACATGAACATGATTGTGTTGCTCACACAGCTGGATGGTGAAGGGGGTGGCTTGATCCTGGTAATGAGTCAAGCGCCAAAACCAGGTATCCACCATAAGGGATAATCATCTGTTCATGTTGTTGGATTTGGCAATTTGAGTTGGCTTTCTATTCTGGCTTTGAGTGGCCGGGTAATTAGATTGCGGTTCACAAACCTGCTTGTTTGGAACCTTGCTGGCAGGTTGAGCCTGCTGTTTTGACACACCCCTGGCTGAATGTTGGCCTCCTCTGGGGGCAGGTTATCAGGGAGGTTGTTAGGAGCCCAGGCATTGTAATGGGACTAATTGCTGTTTTGTGGCGGTTAGGGTGGTTTTGTGTTGCTTTTGTCTTGCCTTGCAGGGTCTCAGGCAATCATGGTGTAGGGCCTTGTCTTGTTTGTGCTTCCTGAGTCCTTTCACAAGGTAAGTGTTATTGTTGTTTACCTTTATAAACATTGCTGGTCCTACTTTCTTGAGTTGTAGTTTGCTTTTATCAACATTCATGACCCAAACTTTGTCCCCAACTTCATGTCTATCTTGTATGGGGACAAGGGTTTTTTGTAGACGTTCATTTTCCTTTTCTGTTTGCTTGCTGCTGGCCTCTATAACTTGAGGGTCTGAACACAGGGGGACTTTACTTGGGATTTCCAGGTTGGATCCTGTTAATGCTTGAATGATATTTGGCTGTGTGCAGTATACCAACTCAAAAGGGCTTTTCCGGTGGATCTGTTCACTTGGATTTGGCACACAATTAGTGCAGTTGATAGCTGCTTATACCAGTCTTCAGGTCTCCCAGCGGTGAGCTTGGCTAAGGCTTGCACGAGGCTGCCATTAAGCCGCTCTACAGTCCATTGGCCTGTAGGTGATATGGTGTTGTCACAGTATGTTTGACCCCTTTTTTTAGCAAGATATACATTGGTGTTTTTGGAAGTCAATCCTTTCCCTCCATTGGCTATCAGGAGTTCTGGTTTTCCAAACTTGCTGATTATCTCTTTTCCAATGAATTGTTGTACATAATTGCCAGTGTGCACCCTCACTGCTTGAGCTATTGGCCATCTTGTAGCAAATTCTATGGCAGTGATGATGTATTTCTTATCATTGTGTTTCCCTGGCATGGGGCCAACAACGTTGAGGACCCATACCTTGAAAGGTAGTTGTGTGAAGATGTGTAGTACTGACTTTGGAGGGGTTTTGCTTTTGGCAAACTTTTTGCATACCTCACATTGGTCTAGGACTTCCTGAATGTCACAATATAAGGTTGGTCACTAGGCCTTGTGCTTAAGGAACTCATATAGGGTTTGACTCTTGGTGTATCTGAGGTCTCTGTGATAGCGTAGGATGGTGTCTACTTGCTGGTGCGTGGGGATATAGGGAATGGTAGTACCGTCAGACATTTTTCTGTGAAGGGTCCTGTACATGTCAGCAAATAGGTGTTTGTTTTTGATAACTGTTTCCTTTGTTATGTCAGTTGTGACAGGGGGAAACCCTTGTCCTTTATACGTAGTACCAAGAGAGGCCAGTCTAAGTTGATCCCATTTTCCCCTCTTGTGGCACGGACATATAGGCGTGAGAGGGCGTCTGCCATAGCAAGCTTGGGACCAAGTTTGTACTGTATGAGAATATTGAATCTCTCCAAGAGCTCCATCCAGCGGGATTGGTAGCAAGATAGACTTGCTTGGGTTTTGAAATATATGAGTGACTTGTGGTTGGTTAATGCTGTGAACTCTTCCTGCTGTTCCAGATAACAACACCATTTGACTAGACAGTGCACAATAGCCAAAAGTTCTTTGTTGTGGATAGGGTATTGAAACTTGCCATCCATCAACTTTTGTGATTCATAAGATACAGGCAGGAAATCACCATCATTATTTTTGATTTGTAGTACTCCCCCAATGGATGCGTCTGAGGCGTCGGTTTCCATTTGGTATTCCCTGTCACTTTTGGGGTATTTCATAATAGGAGCTGCCAAGAGTTTCTCCTTGAGGCGTCTAAAACAGAGATCACGTTGGGGGGTCCACACAAACTTGGATTTGGTGACTTTTATGGCAAATAAGGGAGCAGTCAAAACGCCACAGTAAGGTATGAAGCGGTGTACATAGGCCACCATCCCCAAGAAGGTGTGGAGTTCCAACTTATCTTTGGGTGGCGGCATCTTGCATATGGCCTGTATCTTTTGACTGTCAGGTTTGATGCCGTCCTTTGAGACTATGTGTCCCAGGAAGGGTAGTTGCTTGCGGAAGAACTGGCACTTGGAGGGCTTGGCCAACAGTTTGTGTTGTGCCAGGGTAGCAAAGACTGCCTCTAGGTTCTTGTGGTGCTGTTCCACCAAGGGGCTGTAGACAATGATGTTGTCTAGGTAGACTAGAGCATGCTTGCATATGTGTGGCGTAAACACTTTGGTCATGAAGTTCACAAAGGTGAAAGGGGCGTTTGCCATGCCAAAGTTGAGCACCACATATTTGTATGAGCCGTATTTAGTATGGAAGGCTGTTTTGGGATGTATTCCTCCTTAATACAAATCTGGTAGTAGACTGTAGTCAGATTAATCTTGGAGAAGACTGTGGCTCCTCCCAAGATGTCAAAGAGATTGTCAATCAGTGGTAGTGGTTAGCAATTCTTGATGTTAACTTTGTTTAGGGCTCAATAGTCTGTGACCAGACATAAGGTACCATCCTTCTTGGCCACAAAGAATACAGCAGCCCCAAAAGGAGACTGTGAGGGGCAGATAAGCCCTTTCTTTAACACCACCTTGAGGTAAGCGCTTAGGGAGTTGTCCTTTTTTGGAGTCAGCCTGTAGATAGGGCGTGCTTTGGGGACAGCTCCTTTGAGTTGGATGGAGTGTTGAATGTGTTTCTCAGGGGGCAGCCTGGGTAGCGCTTCCTTAAAGATTTCTGGATGGCGGGCCACAATTTCACAATCCTGAGACATGGTGGTGTCTTAGTGATCCTCAAAGTGTATAATCTTGTACTGACAGAAGTCCCAGTCAATTGTCTTCAGGCTTTCCTTTTCATCCAGGGTCTCTGTGATGCGCACAAAGACATGGTTGCATAGGAGTTGGTCCACTGAGTCAGGGTAGATCTGGTGGTTGACACCTTCACGCTTGATGGTCAATACTGAGGTTGTCCAGTCTACATGAGGATTGTTCTTTTGTAACCAATCCAACCCCAGTACAATATCAAACTTTGAGAAGCCAATGACGGGACCTTTGATGTTGGAGTGGAGGTTCTCAAGCATGACAGAGAAGGGGGTGGTTTCCCTTGTCACAACAATGTGGTGTTCATCAGCCAGGACCATGTTTTTAATCCGCAAAGGATTGGTGGCTAGCTTGAACTTATCTACAAAGCTGCTGTTGACTAGGGTTCAATCCACACCCAAATCCAGGAGTGCTGAGTCTGTGTAACTGTGAAAACAGAAAGGATAGGAAATCAGTTTATTGGGATGTCTGGCAATGGTGTACAGTACCAGGTTCTCCAAGGGTACTTGGATCATTGGACATTGGTCCACGTCCTTGGGTCAGTACTCATCATTGAGAAAGTTAGGAGTTGTGTGGGGAGAGCTTGGCTTGCTTATGCTCTTCCCGGGCTTTTACCTCATCTTGATTGCCTTGTGTGGCAGTGATATGGAAATGGGTACAATTTGACCGGCCATTGTTTCCATTCCCATATCTGTTTGAGCTTGTGGGTTTATGGTTGGTGTTATTCCTGTTGTTTCTAGGGGGTGGTCAAGTGGAGCGCCTGCCTGTGTGGGAATCCTTGGGTCTATCTTGTTTTTCAGTTTGTGCCTTATGAAGGGTGTTGGAGGTTTGTTCCGCTTTCTCCGCTTCCTGGTACAGACTTTGTAGGTTGGTCACTTGATCCAGGTTTACGTGTCTCATTACATGCAACTTGAGGGTATCATAGTACATGAGGTGTGTGGCTGGGATGTCAAAGGCCATTTCAGATGGTGCACAAAGTTGGAGTTCCTTGTAAGTGCGGGTGAGTTCCTTCACGGCGCCTGTCTGGGTTAGGTTCTTTACTTGGCATATGATCATGAGCGCTGTGTCCTTGAGCACAAACCTTGCCAAGAAGTCTTGCTTGAAGGTATCCCAGTTCTTGTTGGCGTGTTCTTTGTACCACTTGTCACACCAGGTGCCAGCGTTGTGGGTCAGGAGGATGAAGATTTCTGCAATCCAAAATTGCTGTGGGCATTCCATCTGGGCCAGCTTGCTCTGGGCAGACTGGATCCATGCAGCAGTGTTGTTGTTGTTGGCCCCAGCAAAAGGTCCCAAGGCAGTGCTTTGCAGTCTTTGGGCTACGTAGGCGGGCATGGTGTTCATGTTGGTTGGCCGCGGAATAGAAGAGGGAGCCTAAAAGAGCCCTTGTGCAGACATTATGGTGAAGACAGATAGTGGGATAACTGTGTTCTGGTAAAGGACAAAGCCATCAGGTATCTTGGTACCAGGGGTGTATGGAGTCCAGTCAGGCAGGAGGCCAGACATAATTCTGTCAAGGATTTGTTGGCCGTGGCGTGTGCGGGCAACAGGCGGAATTTTTCAAAATAAGGTAGGATGGAGAGCCTACCTGTGCTACAAATGACATAACTATGCTGTTGTAGTGGTGCAATACACCATCTAGAAAACGCCTTCTAGAAAGACGCCATCTAGAAACAAATTTGCAATAGGGTCAGAATTTACATTGGCAAAATTTAAAAAAATATTAAATAGCTATTTTTTACATATTGGTTTCTAATATGCCATCTAGAAAAACAGCATCTAGAAAACGCTATCACAAATTAAAATAAAAAGAGTGTTACCCAAATAATATTTTTTGAATATAAAAACACTTAATAAATACCCTAAAACATGCCATCTAGAAATACAGTATCTAGAAAGACGGCATCTGGAATCAAATAATAAATTATACTTTTATGTGATAAATCCAAGCCTTTTCCTTATTAACTGGGAATAAAGTATGATATTAATTTATGATCACATATAATATATCAACTCAAATTAACTCACCTTTGATAGTACTATCTAACTGTAACACAGGTATTAAAAACCACTTTTGATATACTGATTTTATTTCTTATCATAAAAGGATCTGTAATATTTGGAAATCAGCTTTAAAATGCTTCATTAATGATTTTATATATTCAAGGGTAGTGTCTCCATTAACTGGAACTGTAATAATCAGGTTAAGGACAGTGTAGCTAAGACTACTTTATCACTTAAAGGTTGGTACAATCAATTTTCTTGCCTGGTTAAGATAAAGAAGCCCAGATTTATTATGATTATCAAAAAGATGAAGATCTGGTATATCCATAGGGACCAGATTTATCCTCAGGCCATCAAAAGCAAAGCTGTTTTATCCACGCATGCAGATCAGCAGGTCACGTTTGCAAGTGTTACAAGAAGTTTTTGGCCTATTACACTGGAGAAGGCTGCCTTACCCATCTTAAAGGCATTGCAAAGTCTTTTGGGACTAAAGCCTGATCAAGTTACTCTTCTATTAAATACTTTACTTCCAAACATTTAATTTTTACTTAATTTTTAGTGAATTAATACAAACATAGCAGCAAATTTCAATAGGGAAATATCACAGTTTTTGGGTATGTTGACTTTGGAGATTTTCACACTAAAGTTGGTACTAGATATTCCCACATTATTATTGCAGATTTAAAATCTTTGGATTATTTTGAGTCTAGTCATATGTTTTTCTTACTATTCTGAATTTTTTGGGGGTTTTTATTAATTTTTTAAGTTATTTGACACAGTTCTGCCAGAAATTTGCCATAGGGTTTCTAGATGGCGTTTTCTAAATGGTGTCTTTCTAGATGGCGTTTTAGGACACATTTTCTAGATGGCGTCTTTCTAGACGGTGTTTTCTATTAATGTTTTCTAGATCCTGTCTTTCTAGATAGTGTATCCCACTGTTTTAGCAGAGCTATAAGGGGTAAAATATTTAGAAACTAGATAATAATCTTTATTGAGAGATAGTGATTATATAGTCATTGTGAATCAAGGATAACAGGAACATGATTGTGTGGATCACACAGCTGGATGGTGAAGGGGGTGGCTTGATCCTGGTAATGAGTCAAGCACCAAAACAAGGTATCCACCATAAAGGATCATCATCTGTTCATGTTGTTGGATTTGGAAATTTGAGTTGACTTCCTAGTCTGGCTTCAAGTGGTTGGGTAATCAGATTGCAGGTCACAAACCTGCTTGTTTGGAACCTTGCTGGCGGGTTAAGCCTGCTGTTTTGACAGATGGGATTTAGAGAGGTTGAATAAGCAGGGAGGAAGAGAAGGCGCAAATTTTACGTGGCCAATTGCTGGGGGCCCACACCAATGATGGTGTCAATAGTTGGGAATTCTTTGAGAATATAGGCCACCTTGTGGAGACCAACATTGTCCAGCATAATTACATTGATGAAGCCCGGGCTTATGCGCCTCAGGCGCTCCTGGACCAATTGGAGGAATGATAGGAAGGTCCAGCTGTTATGGGATTCTAGTGTAATTTGATACAGATCAATCCCCTTTGTACCAAGGAGAGCCACCATTATATAGGCTGTGGCTGTAAAGCCCCAGAAAATGAGGGAGTATTTTAGCAAGGTAGGGTTCTAAGTTGCCAACTTGGAACCCTGTGAGCGCCGTCACAATGGGTTAGACCGTCATCATCCATCTAAAGACCTTGGTGTGTACGTTAAATCTTCCAAAATTACCGGTGAAGTACGTAAGCACATAGAATACAAAGGAATATATTGCTACGTGCTGGGTGGAGCAGAGCAACACCAGCGTGGGCCAGGAGTACGTCTTGGAGGAGTTTAGCTGCGCAGGCTCCTTGTAGAAGTACTTGTTGGGTGGTTTATTGTATGGCCCATCCTAGTGGGTGTATTGGTGGCCCCCAATCCCAAGGCAAGCTGTGAGGACAGCTGAGAAGATTAGATGATTCATCTCCTGATCCTGGGAAAGGGCAGACAAAGCTTAGCGTCTTGTTTAACTTCTTGTAGATAAAGTCTTTAAATTGATTTATGTGATACTATTGAGGGGTAATTTCACTCAATGATAGCACAAAATACCATCAAGTGATTGAGATTTATTATATACTATCATCCTTAGTGGGGCATGAATAGTACAAAGCACTGGATAGGGAACCCCAAACTCTTGGGGTTGTCTGGGATTCCCATTTGGGATTGGGATGGGAGTGGTTTGGCAGGCAATGAATTGTTATCCTTGACATTGCATGGAATTGGAGCATCATCAGGCAAATTTATACATTTTAATTCATCGTTTGCAGTTGATGCATTAATTGTAATGCTGGGCAGCTTGCCAGCCCCTTCCAAATTTGGTCAGTTCTAAATTTGGGCAGCAGTTTCCCCTCTATTTGAGTTTGGGGAAATTGCCTTTTTGGGTTTCCCCTTTTGGTAATTTCCCCATTTGGCGGGCTGGGTGGGGGACTGGCTGGCGGTGGTAGGTGGGCAGGGGCAGGCCGCCAGGCTCGGCGTGCAGCCTGCAGACGGCTTGCAGACGGGGTATAAAACCCGTCCAAATTAAAAACTTTATTTTTTAATTTGTATTTTCTGGCCTTGGCTTCCCGTGGCAGTTTCCCCAATAAGGGGGAACTGCTGTCTTTTTTTATTTTGCTTTTTACAATTAATTGTACACAAAATATTATTCTGAGCCACAGTGTTGTCAGGAATATTCCTGACAGTGGCGTGGACTGCAGCACACCAAGCTAACCCATCATTTGAGCCTTTGGGACATACCCATATACATTCTGCATAGATAAAGCAAATGCTGATTTGTCAATGTAATAGAATTTGACTTTCCCCTTTGCTTTGAGGGCAGTATACACCTCAGCATATTTTTTCTAGGTCTCAACATTGGTTGGGCTATTACAATTATATGGAGATACCCCAAGCTTTTTCAGAAAAAGCACATTCCCTTCTCCAGATGATAGTAAGTGGAAATTGAGGCCTTGACCCCAAAAGTAGATTTGACCCTGGCCTGTATATTTGCCAGCTCAAGATGGTAGTCCAGGGTTATCCAGTGATGAATTGCCCATTTGTGCTCCTTGGTGAGCATGGTGGACACACACAGGGATTTCTCTGCGGCAAGGACATAGCCAGTATTGATGAACTTATTGAAGGTCTTTGAGGCGTACTTAGGATCCACCCTAATAAGAGCTGTGGCCGCCTTGTAGTCACCAGATTCTTTTATGAGCTGGAGAAGGATGATCCACTTGATATCAGGAATGTTATGGGCATGATTAGTGGGCTCAGATGAATTGGGATCCTGATTGGTGACAGACTTGCAAGGCATGGGTACCTTGTTGTAGAAGGCTGCAACCTTTTTTAACACCAGCTATCCCTTATCAATTCTGAAGAACTCAGGCTCCTTGTCCTCTTCCTGATTGCCATCACTGACGTAAGGCTCATAGCTAGTGTCAAGTACAGGCTTAACCTTCTCCAGCATGGCTGACGGGACCAACTCTTTCCAGTACACAACATCAAACAAATACAAAGTAAGTTCTACCTCCTTGTTTATAACTTTTTTGTTGTGGTAACCTTGGTGGGCTTCTGGTTCAGCTTGGGGACCCAAGGATTGATGCTCTGCATCCTAGCAGCTTGTGCTCCTTGAACCGGCTGTGTCAGTGCAGCGTAACTATTGAACTCTCCTCTCTCACCTCCTTCCTGGGTAGGCACTTGTGTTGCACTAACTCTGCTCTTTGACCCGTGGGGCAACCACAACTGCAGTGCACAATGGGTGCATTGGTACTTTGTTGTTGTGTTCCTTCCATTTTAGAATTTAATAAAATATCAAATAATTTTTTAATTAAGTTACCCCCTAATTTCAATTTTTTGCTTTTATCTGAATATGGATATTTCATTAATATTTCCCCCATATCCCAATTATAGATTTTTATTTCTTAGTTAGTTGTTTTTGGTTTTACCACACCCATTTTAGAACACCCAAAATATTTTCCACCCATTTTCCTAGTTTTTACGGCAAATTAAGCACCCAACACAATATTTTTAAAATTTATGTCTTGGGTTGTGTGTCTAATTTTAGATACCTTGGTATCATTCTTGATTACAATCCATTGCACACAACATTTGAGTGATTTTGTTTACATAGTGAGTTGATATTGTGTTTTAATTTTGGGTTGAGTTTTGACTAACTGTGCTTGGGTGTATTTTTTCACCAATTAAGAAGTAAACATATGTGTACCAAAAGTCAACTCACACCATTTTGTTTGTGAATCAATGTATTTTGGATTGTTTTTGAATTTTATTGCTTGGTGTGTGAGTACTTCTTTGCTGTGCTGACCATTTTTCCCACTAAAGCCAAAAATCTCTGTTAACAGAGTGTTTATTTTAACCTGATAGTTGGATTTTGTTCATAACTGAAATCATTTTGTTTAAATCTCAGGTATTTTGGTTGTTGACATAGCTTTTAAAACCACTGCTTATATTTACAGTTGTGCTTATTTAAAGTATAACAAACAAAAACTAAAATTTTCTTAAATTTTATTTTGATTATAATATTTTCTTTGTATTTTTTGTCTCATTAGAATTTAAACTTTTATGGCAATAAAAAATATTTAAATAGTGAAGAGTGTAAATTACATAGTAAAATGAGAAACAGTTGCTTATTTCTACTTATATTATTAATTAAAGTATATTCTTTATTGTCTTTTTGAGCTCTCTGGGGCCACTTTAGTATATCACAGCTCTATATATCAATTATTTCATATTAAAAGTATTTAGTACATCAATTACTGTTTATTAAAAAAGTGCCAACTTCCAGTAGTCAATCAGACAAAAACTGAATTCTTACTTTAATTAATAGTTAACTACTAGGGAGTCAATTTCACCACAGTTGCCCTTATGAGAAAATTCTACTGTATACAGCACCACTATTAGTGATATCTGTAAAGTCAGCAAACACCAGGTGCAAGGAGGTCACCTCACCAAGATGGTTTCAAAGGCTTTAAGCACCAAGATTTCCTAAAAAAACTACACTAGTAGATTATATTTTAATCTAATAAATTATCTTTACTCATACATTTTTTATTTAATTTTCTACCTATTAGATTTTTAATACAGTTGTTTTTGCTAAAATTTGATTTTGCTGCTTAGTGTCATAGCTTTAAAAGCCAATGTAACAAGATTGTAGATTCAGAATTTTTACCACTTAAAAGTTCAAAAAATTATACACTCTCTTCTAGAATGGCCCTTGATTTTTTTGAGTTGGAGTGAGAACCAATTTATCCCTCTAAAACCTTGATAGTGAATTAATTAAAAGCCTTTGCCCTATATCTTACTATAGTAATATGCTGTAGTCTTTCATATTCTATCTTCAAAGGATACCATTTAAGATTAAACACAGACCATCTCCTCTTCAATGGTAATACCATACAGTAGTTTTTAAAGATATGGCGCTAAAAAATCAACTCAGATGTAAAAAACAAATTGGACTCAAATCTACTGTTAAGCAATATAAATTCATTTCTTATTTTTTGCATCTGATTTGATTTTTTAGCACCATAGCTCTGAAAACTGCTGTACCTATTTGGGTGTACATTCCCCATTTGATCTATTACAACAAGCTATCACTATACTTCTCCATGAAACTTTGTCTTCTCAATGACCACTGCATTTGCAACATAAAGCTGGGCAGCATCAGTCATATATTTGATCAGGAGGTAAGAAAGTTATGCTCAATTAGAAAATAAAGTCTAACACCATATTGTATGATAACTGTGATGAAGTCAGTTCTTAGTTTTTAAACTCAATATTAATCTGTGTAAGCAATTTAAGCTAATTTTACTAGTAATTAGGGGCAAAAAACCACAAACCAAAATCAAAAAGACTGTAAGATGTCTCCTGCTAATGAATCTTTTTGTTTAAAAATAAATTTAATAGTAGATTTATATGTGAGTCTACTAATAAAAACCAAATCATTATTAATCAAGTTCCTGAAAGGGAATGTGGCCAAGTTGTCACTTTTTAAGCCTAAAACCAACTTAATTAATAGAAACATACTATCAATTATATTTCATTATTCTTTAATGTCAGGTTTCCTGAGCAATATGGTAGATTTGACTTTCATTCCTCTAGCTCCTAGGATGCCATTGCCTAGAAACCATACTGTCATCAAGCTTATCAAAGCACTGTGTGATTGAACTGACAGATTCAGGTGATTGGAATATGAATATTACTCCAAACCTGATATATGTACAAACACAAATGGTATGATTGGTTGAAATAAAGTTAATAAAGATTAAGGATTTGGCAATATGACAGATTTTTCCCATGGGTTGCGCCACTGTCAAACCTTATTGTGTTTGGGAAGGATTCCAGAGAATCATCTATATGGGAAAGTCAAAAAACTGCCAAATGCAGTGTTTAAATTCCCATTTGAATGAGTAACTGATTACTACTGTCAGGAATATTCCTGACATAACCCAGATTTTTTCTAAGGAAATTTTTTGGAATCAGGTGGATAAATGTTCAACAGGAGGGGCAAAATTTGATAGGGAATTTCCCCCACTATCAGGGGAAAAGAAAAATCAAAATTTGGAAAAAACAGATTTTTATGGAAACCAGAACAATTTAACATCTAGGCAGGCGCCTGCCATCCTCTGCCAGCCTCCTGCAAGCCTCCTGCCCGCCCAGCAGGCTCCTGCTGCCCAGCCAGCCGCCTGTCTGCCCAGGCTGGCACCAGCGGGCCCGCCGCCAGTCCCCCGCCCGCTTGCCAGCCTTCCACCCGCTTGCCCGGCTCCTACTGGCCACCTGCTTGCCCACTCCTCCCCAGCGGGCCCACTTCCAGCTCCCAGGCCCCATGCCCCAGCCAATCAGAAGCCATCATACCTGACAGCCAATCAAAGAAGTACCTGAATTCAGGTCATAACCTAGGGAATAATTTCTGCCCTGCAGAAGGAATGGGAAACCAAAATTCTGCATCCAAAAATAACCATGACCCTTCTAAAAATAGGCCAAACCAGGTGTCAAAGGATAAAAATAATTTGACCTCAAGCCAATGGGATTCAGAGGGCCATAACACTTGCTTAGGTCTAGACCCCAGCCAAACTAACCTTTCCAAACCAGAAATAGATTTGGAAAGCCCCATGAGCCTTTCCCATCAGCTGACTTCACAACCAGGAGACATCATTGGCTCCAGGCATAAATGGCCAAACCTCCAGCAGATTTCCAAAGAACAAGAATTTGGCCATCTCCTCAAACCCCATTTCCCAAAACCTTTATCCAAACTTCTGGGATCCCCAGTCCCTTGTTTTTACTCCACTTACAAAAGTTTACAAGTAGGGAGCACTATAAATAAAGGATCCCCCTCAGTAATAGCTTGTGCTATTATTGAGATTAATACCCTCAATAAAGTGAAATTCAACTTACCTCTAACAAGTTAAAACTACCAATCAGCCCCTGCCAACCCTCCAATCCAAGGAAGATGAACCACCTCATCTTCACAGCTGTGCTCACAGCTTGCCTTGGGATTGGAGGCTACCAATCAGGTCCAGAACTCTTTGGGTCATCTCCAGAAGGACTAGGTCAAGACTCCTACTATGATCCTGGTCAACTGAACTCATCCCAAACTGGTCCTTGGCCTCCTTTAGTGTCTCCACATTCAACACTCTCTATTGCAATGTACACGTCCATGTACTATATCTTGACCTACTTTACTGGGAGTTTTGGGAGATACAATGTGCATGCAAAGATCTTCGGCTGGCTAATGACTGTGTATCCCATTGTTACCGCCTTGACTGGGTTTCAGTTTGCCAACCTGCTACTCTACGTCCTGCAAGTGATACCTACCATAACTGGGTATTACAACTACAAGTGCATAAACATTATATTTGATACTGTGGGACCCTGTTATACATACATGAGGCTCAGCAATAAATTGTGATCCCATGCCAGCACAGCATGTATGCCTAACTCTGGGGGTTGTAATTGAAAGTCTGGGAAACAGTGAGCTGGCCAATAAGAGTTATAAGTTACAGATGTTAATCCTGAAAAGAGAACTTATTCACCTTATATAAGGTGTTCTTATAATTAGATATTAAGCAGAATCAACTTAGTGTAATAGAGACAATCATCCTCTATTACAGTGTATCACTACTGAGCCAGTTAGTAGTCAGAAGTATCCAAGTATTGGACAAAGCCTTTTCAGTACAAGCAGTAAAGAAGTTATCTCCCTTGGGTTGGAAACAGAGACCCCTGCCTGCTGTATAATGGCCCAACTGGTATTTTAATATTGTCCTCATACAATCTCTTCTCAACCTCAAATATGTACATTAACAATAAAACTTCTTCTCCCAAGATGCAAAATAATGACATTTACTATTGAATAATTTATTATTTTTATACATAGCTGTAAAATAGGCTCCCAAGAATCACTGTATTAGATTTAGTATTATATAAATCAATCAGTTACCCCTTTGTTTTATATTAAGACTATCACAGATTGCTATATCAATTAGTGTTACATAGATAAAGCCCAGTTTATTAATAGATTTTGTGTGAAATTCACTAAAAAAGAAAATTGAATTTCCCTGTTTGCAGTATCCACTTGTCACACATGCAGTTTGGCATTTAAATAACCAAAGGCTTATAGTTAAAATAAAATTACTGTGTCACATTAAGGGTGATAATAAACACCCACTAAGTTGACACCTTATAAGGCTGAGTAGTGAAGATAGCTTCTTAAAATTTTACCACTCACTATGCTAAACATACCACTCACAGCTCCTACCATCATGAAGGCAACTGTGGTAAGTTTGAATCCCTGGTGCTTGACTCCCTGGTAGTTGACACTATAGTAAAGTGAGAATTCAGCTTTTTCCCTGATTGACAATTGGAAATTGACACTTTTTTAATTAACAGATCTTGGTGTACTGAAAACTTTTAAAATTAAATTAAGCTATGTAGCTATGGTATACTAAAGTGACCCCAGAAAGCTCAAAAATGCAATAAAAAAGTGTACCTTAACTAATATAAATAAGGAGAAATAAGCAACTATTTCTCATTTTACTATGTAGTTTATACTCTTCATTATAAAAATATTTTTGATTACCATAAAAATTAAAATTCCAATGAGACAAAAATAACCAAAACACAACAAAAGAAGTTATGCAAAATACAAAGAAATATTAATGTTTATTTGCTATAGTTCATATAGGTATAAATGTGAATTTATTTTGTTTTATTAGGAAAATAACAAAAATTAAGATATTTTATTCACTTTCAACTAAACATTCATCTCAAACTTACCATGTATACATCAAATAATCAGTGCTATCTAATTAAATAAAAAAATAGAAAAATTAAAACTAAAAACTAATTGATCAAAACTAAAAAGTAAAATCATATAAGCAAGACAGCAAGTTTATTCCTCCCCATTCTTCCCCTTCTTTATTTGGCCCCTTCCAGGAGGGCAGTTGCAATGATCTCAAGCTGCTTCTTGATCTCTGAGGCCTTGTATTTATGCTTGGTTGCATTTTGAATGGCCTTGGTGAATAGGGTGGAGCAGGTTGTGGGCTTGGTGGGAGGGACGTGGTTTGCCAAGTCACACAGCTTGGAGATGGTTTTCTCCTGCTTGTGCTACAGGAGGAAGAAGAAAATATCAAACTTCAGATGAAGCTCAAAGTTAGACTTAAGATGCTTGTGATAAGCCTCTAGCGCTGAGGTGGTCTTGAGCTCACCTTTCACTGCCGCCCGGTAAACATTCCAACTGGCCTTGGCACAGGCCTTGCCTTGCCTCTGCGTGAAGACCTTCCCAATCCACTGGGGCTCAAAGTACTTGAGGAAAGGCTTGAACTCCAAGTGCTTTACTACGTAAGGATCTGTTGAGAGAACCTCAATCCCCTGCACAGTGTGCTCTGGCTTTAAAAAAGCCAAGGCACTAAATTGTGCAAGCACAAATTTTCAGGTATCTGAAGTGTCCCTCCAGCTCAACCTACTTAGCTTGGCATGGGCCTGCACATTCCAAGGAACTGCTTGGTGGTAGTGGAAGTGGCACCCCTGCACCTCCCTGATAAACAGCTGCTCAAATGCATTGAACTTAGAAGGCTCAAAGTCCATAATACACATGGCAGGCCCAAAAGCTCTCAGCCTTACCTTTTCCTCCAAGTCCAGGGTGGCCTGGTCTTTTTCAGTGGCAGGAGAGTTGGCGCAGGTGTAGGGGGGTCTTCCTGGCATTGTTGTTGTCAGGAAGGAGGGAAAGTGCTTGGCGGAGGATGGTAAAAGCACAGGTAAATGGCCTTGGTGGCCCCAGGAAGAAAAAAGAATGCAAGTGGAATCATCTGGATGTCAATCTGGGCATGGATCATCCAGAGCTGCTTGAATATCTGGGGGCAAGTGGCAAAAGTACCATCAACTAGCCAGGTTGAAGCCCTTTTTAACTCCAGCAGGTTCTGCTGGGTGGCATAGCAGATTATGCGGTCTTTGGTGGCGGGCCCATCATCATGGAGGAGGAAGCGCTCCCCACTTGGAAGCTGCTTGAGCTTGTGGGTGAGCGTAAGCTCAGAGAGGACGTCCAAAGCCTTTGGAGGAGGGGGATTGTCAGAAATAGGTTTATTGTTTATGAACTTAACCAACTGCTCTTGAGTTAACCAACTTGATATTGTTGGGTTTTAAATGCTGCAGGGCTTTTATAACCAGATCAGATGCCCAGAGGTGAGAGGATGTTAGGATCACCTAGACAAGGTACCATTTTAACATCCGGGATATAAGATGATTAGGGGGCTCACAAGAGTGCTCCCCCTTCTTGGCAGTTACTTGCTCCCAACCCTTGGTGTTTAGCCAGGCCCCGCAAGTCTTATCCTCAGAGACAAAGTGCTTGCTCTTGGTGGCGCGCTTTTGATTATTACAGTTAAAAATGTAATTTTCAGCGACATAGCCAGGGCCACCCTTTAAGGACATAATTGGGAAGTACTGGGGGAAGCGCTTGGGGACTTTAATCTCTCTGTCTGCATTACAGATATTGTGGATGGCCAGTGGATCCCAAGCCACATGACCAGAAGCTTTGAACTTCTTGGAGTACTCCTCAGGCTGATCTTGGGGATTTGATGAGGGGGGAAGAGCCATCAGGAGGGGGAGGGGAAGGGTTCTTTGAGGCCTGCTTGGATGCCTCCTTTTTCTTACCAGAAGAAGAGGTGGGATCCTTTGCAGCCTTTGACTTCTTGGTATCTTGCTCCTTGGTGGGCTCAGAGGCAGCCTCTGAGTGGTAAAAGGAGTTTTTGGTAAGATCACCATCAGATTTATTGGGGGAGGAATTTTTTAGGGAAGGTGAAGGGGATGTGGAAGATGAGGGTGGAGGGAGGAGGAGTAGGAGGAGATGGAGTAGGAGGAGATTGGGTTAAATATTTTCCTTTGCAGGCTTCTTGGCATGCTTGGGAGTGGAGGCAGTTTCTTTGGAGCCCTTGGAGGCTTGGCGCTTGGGCTGTTGGCTGTTCTTGTTTGATCTTGTCTAAAGAAAAGTTTAGTTTTATAAATAAAACAGTGTGAAATATATGAGACACAGAGGTAAAGCAAAGTGAAATTTAAATCAAAATTATGCAAATAAAGTTTTATTTATCAAGAAAAAAACATAAAAAAGTAAATAGAAGCAAAATAGAAACTCAAAGTATAGATATAGAGGTTAAAACAAAGAGAATAAGTGAATTTATGATTAAGCATAAAATATTTTAGGTTCAGAATAACATTTTAGTGCTAATTAAATGTAAAATTATAATTAAAAATCAAAAATATATATGAAAATCATATGGAGAGTGTCAAGAGTGTGGATGTACAAGCATTCTGGCTGCCGCCAACCTACTTAACATCCAGCCATTGCCTGATTTGGTGCCCTTCCAATATACTGTTTGACATACTAAGAATGGTAACAAAGCAATATCACATGACAATCCAAGTATCCAGTGGCTCAAACCCATCCTGCACATGACCAACCCCTAGGTTTGATCCAATTAAATCTCTGCCACAGCCAAATCTATATAAGTATAAAATATTATCCAATAAAATATACTTCTCTTCTTTCTTAATTCCATATTTGAAGCTTCCCCAAAAGGCTCTCCTTATCACTGGTAGCAGCTACAGTTTCTTGACCATACCCATGAAAGAGAAAATGACTGACCAAAACCCACCCACCTTTGCTCATGTACTCAACCAGGCCAGATCCCAGGAGACATGGTTAATGTACTTCTGCGCCCACAACATTGACAAAGATATACCTAGTGGATGCACTGTATTTAAAGTCTGGTCATGACCAAAGCATGCACCAAGATAATTCAATACAGTTGCTCTCTTCAATCCAAACAAACGTACAACCATCTATCACAGGTGAAGTTACTAACACCAAATACATTTGTATTGACAAGTTCTTTGGTAAAACAAAGTTAACATTGTCAACTGGATAGACCACTCAGCCGCTAAACTCTGCGCCAGCCGCATTCCCCACAAAAAATGGGTCCAGGAAGCCAGCAATCCCTGTACAAGGCCGCAGCTAACTGGTTTCCTACTTGGGTTGGCTCACAAACTGACAACCAGCTTGACAACTAAAAAGAGTTCAACGCGGACATCACACACAATTTCTGCGTCACCAAATCCCTCCAAGACATTGCAATAAAGCTCAGCAATCTTCCTCAGAAGACCACTATCACAGCATACGCCAATGAATTTGAGGAAATACGCCACAAAATCCAAAACCCAGCACAAGCTGATAACATATCAAAATAACCTCATTCATCAACAGAATGAAACCCTCTGTTGCTGCCCTCATCCATCCAGAGGCTAACACCTCCATGCCTGCACTCATTGCAGAAGCCAAGCATGCAGAAAAACACAAACATAAAATATGCTGCACACAACGGCAACCACTCCTCAAACAGCAGTGGTAGAGAAAACTCAAATGGTAACAAATGCCAAAACACCAATCATAGCAACAGCAACTACAATTGCAACAATGGCAATCACAGCCAAAGCGCAAACCGCTCCTGTCTCAAGAAAGAGGACACTGCCAAAGTAAACAATGCTGAAATAGCAACCCACTATGAATCTGACCCCACATTCTTTGACCTCAAAGGTCTCAAAACAGAGGAAAACGGAAAAGAGGAGAGGGAACAGGTTTAAGTGCCCCTGTCTCCCCCCAACTTGACAAGAAACTGTACCAAGGCATGAACTTTGCTGCTCACATCCCACATGTCCCGCAATCCTCCATTTTTATGAATGTAAAAATTAAAGACCACTCACAACTTCTTGTCTACCCATGCACTTAAAAATCACATATACATAAAATTTTATTTGGCTCTGATGCACAACACACCATGTTTAGCAAACCATTTGTAACCAAGTACAAATACAACAGAATGGCGGATAAATCAAAGGTTCTACTCAAAGGCAAAACAATTCCCTTCAGAATTGACCTCCAAGGCATATAAACGTCCATCAAAGGACTTGTAATGAACAAATTAAACTACAACATTGTAGCAGGCATGGACTAGTTCACCCAAGTGAACCCCAGCATATGTTGTAAAACAAAAACCATGACCATCAAATGCAACAGAGTCAATTTTAACATCCTCAAAGAACCCAACAACCTTATTCTAGGAGACACAGTATTGTCCAGGTCATAAACCAAGACAACTCAGAACGTCTAACTAAAGATATTATCCTCCACATAATGAGGTACACCAAATTCAATAATATACAAATAACAAAATCCAATGCTCAGGACTTGCGGCACTCCTAAACAAATATGCTCATGTATTCAAAGAAGAACTCACAGAGTTACCCCCCTTTCCCCAAATGAGAGGTCAAACATGGCATCAACCTATGTAAAGCCATGCCCAAACCTGCACCCCTCTACAGACTCTCTCTCATGGGGACCCAAACCCTCAAAACATACATTGAGGACAATCTAGCAAAAGGATTCATTTGCCTTTCTGAATCCCCATGGGGGCAGAAGTGTTCTTTGTAAAGAAAAAGGAAGGCACTCTGCGTCTAGTAACTGACTACAGAGCACTAAATGCAAGCACAGTAAAGAATAAATTATCTCTTCCAATTATAGAGGATCTGTTTTCAAGACTCTCAAGAGCAAAAATTTTCTCCAAAATTGACCTCATCTCAGGTTACAACCAAGTTGACGTAAAGGAAAAGAACATACCAAAAACTGTGTTCCGTACACAATTTGGATCCTTTGAGTGTAGGGTAATGAACTTTGGGATGACCAATGCTCCCGCAACATTTGTCACCATGATGAACCAAGCGCTAAACGGTCTCTCAAATACATTATGCTACCTTGACAATATCATCATATTCTCAAAAACAAAAGAGGAACACATTGTGCATGTCTGTGAGACACTTGATTGACTCACAAAGCACAAACTCTACGCAAAACCAAGTAAGTGTCAATTTATGTAAAATGAACTCCTTTTCTTGGGCCACATTGTCTCTGACAGTGGCATCAAAGCAGATCCAGACAAAATAAAAGCCATAAATAACATCCAATGTCCCACCTCCATTAAACAAGTTAGATGCTTTCTTGGTATGGTAGCTTACCTAAGGAAATACATCAAAGACTGCAGGAAACTAACTGCACTAATCAATGACTTAACCAAGGGTAATGCAAAAAGAAATTCATCTGGAAACCAGAATGTGACAAGAATTTTCAACTATTAAAACATGCTTTTATCAAAGCACCAATCTTGCAATACCCTAAAAACGGGTGCTACAAGCTTGAGTCAGATGCCAGCGACACTGCCATTGGCGCAGTCCTGCGCATCTGCCAGCCAGGGCAGCAAGACTTCCTGCCAGTATGTTACAAAAGCAGAAAACTAACTAATACTGAGCAGAGATACCCAATACATGATAAGGAATTGCTAGCAATATACCACACATGCAAGAAATAGAGATGTTACTTAGAAGGACATTTAAACCTCTGAGTACTAACTGACCATAAATCCTTAATATATTTTAAAACTCAGAACGCACTCATACAGCTATAGGCCAAATGGATTTGCCTGCTGGAGCAGTTTAATTTGGACATCCAATGTAAAAAGGGGGCAGAGCTGTTCACAGCTGATGCATTCTCTAGACTATGTCAGCCTAGAGAGGATCACCCTGATCACCTGGAGCCTGACTGGCCAAACCTGTACAACACTGAATATAAAAACAAAGGGAAATACCCCTCAACACATCAACTGACCCACAATACATTAGTAAGGAACAAAAAGCATTTCCATGTATCAAATGGCACAGTATATCAAATCATTAACAACAAACATGTCTCATACATCTTACTTGAACAAAGAGTTGACACTATATTAAGACATCACCCCCTACTAGGACATACAAAGGCTAGCAACCTATACCTCACATTAAAAGAGATAGTTGGTGGCCCAACCTCAAACAGTATATAGTTGATGTTCTGAAAAAGTGCACAGTGTGCAAGAAATACACCAGCACAAAGGCTCCCCAGCCAACAGTCAACCCAGTACCAGACCCTGAACCATTCAAGGTTTGGGGGCTAGATGTAGTGAGCCCCTTCCCAGAAACTAAGACAAATCAACGTTTTTTAGTTGTAGCTATCAACTTCTCCACAGGCTGGCCCTACTGCTGGCCAACAAAGGACCATAAAGCAGAAACATTAAACAAATTCATTAACAAAGCAATCATAGCCAACTACAACACTCCAGGCTCCATCATAACTGAAGGAGCAACTGAGTTATCAGGTCATGTAGCAAACAACAACTTAAAATCCAAAAACATTAAACATTCCACAACCTCTCCATACAGGCCAACGGCAGAGTGGAACGCCTAAATGGCAGCCTTATCAGGACCCTAGAGAAAATAAAATGATGGCAAAGCCAAAGACATATGGCCACTATACTTGAAGCACACATTATTAGTATCCCAGGTCTTCACCAATCAAGGGACATGCTACTCACCGTTTGAGCTAACCTACAGATACTAACCAGAAATAATTACCCGCAACAAGCAGCCATACATAAAGATCCCCCCGGGAAACCCCCTACAGTAGAACAAGTACCAAATCTATAACACATACGCCTAAACACTAAAATAGCAGAAATAAAAAGGCTCAAAGCACAAAAGATAACCTCCACAGAGGAACCACTTCCCATTAACTCTCATGTCTGGGTTCTAGCTGGCAACAGGAAGAAACTAGACTCCGTACACAGGGGACCAGGAAGAATCATCAAGTACAGACCAAATCACAACACCTATCTAGTAAAATTTCAAGGTGTCAAAACCCTTGTTGTCAAGAAATATCACAGAACCTGTCTCTGCCTTAGTAAAGGAGAACACTTGACCAGACTGGTTCTAACTAGTAAACAGCTCCAGGAGCATCAGGCGGCAGCCGTTAAAATGAAGCCCCCTCCTGATGCACCAGAGTAACCCCTTAAGGGAGGGGTGTCAAGGGTGTGGATATACAAGCATTCTGGCTACCGCCAACCTACTTAACATCCAGCCATTGCCTAATTTGGTGCCCTTCCAATATACTGTTTGGCATACTGAGAATGGTAACCAAGCAATATCACATGACAATCCAAGTATCCAATGGCTCAAACCCATCCCACACATGACCAACCCCTAGGTTCAATCCGACTAAATCTCCACCACAGCCCAATCTATATAAGTCTAAAATATTATCCAATAAAAGATAATTCTCTTCTCTCCTTTTTCCATATTTGAAGCTTCCCCAAAAAGGCGCTCCTCATCAAGAGTAGCAGGAAAAGTAGTAGATTTTAATTGCAAAAAAAATAAAATAAAAATAATTATGTGGTTTTTTATTGGGTGTTGAAAAACCAAAACATAGTAAAGTGTAAAGTTTGGTACTGTTGATCAGCTGGGAAAAGCTGAATTCTCTCTGTCAAGTATGCCAGAGTTGATAAGAAAAATCAAATTTATTATGTTTTTTACATACAAAACTTTTTTATTTAAAATGGGTTTGAAATTTAACCCAAAAGCAAGGCAGTTTCATATGGTCAAAAATAAAAAATACAACATAATTTAAAAATTAAATTAGTAGGAAGGCGTTTATTAGTGATAATATTTTGCTTTGAGGAGCTGGGAGTGACTTATTTACCATATTGCATGTTGAAACAGTAAGATCTCTGTACTAATCCCCAAGTTAAAGTGTCAAGTGGATGAGTGTCAAGTGGTGCTCATAGTGCATCACATATTAATTTAGCCTTAAACCCAAAACCAATTGGGTGGCAAGTGGATAGAGTCAAACAAAGAAGATGTCAAGTTTCAGTGTTTTATAAATTACATATGAAATCTCTTAATAAATTGGGCTTAATTTATGTGGCACCACTTAATCCACAAACCCGGGAATGACATAATGTAAAACAAGTGGGGTATTTGATTAATGTCTATACCACTAAAGCCAGTATAGTGGTACATGGGAGCCTAATTAACGGCTACGGACACTAATAATAAAAATATAATAGTAAATAACAAATTTTATATAAGCTTATGTATTTTATTAATAAAATTAAAATTTGGCTTAAAAAGTGTCAAACTGGTCACTTTTTGTTTTAGAGTGTCAAACACAGGGTTTTTCATTTCTATTAGTAAATTTACATATTAATTGCCCAATGAATTGGTATTTTAGCTAACTGAATTATTAAACGGAGTTGAGTTCAAGTAAATTTAATCTTGGTTTTTGGTTTCAACTCCCTAAATTACTAGTAAAAATTAGCTTAAAATCAATTAAGCCAAAAATGCTAATAGATTCACATATTCAGCAGTTGACTCCCTGGTACTCAACAAAGTGTTAATTACCAGGGAGTCAAACTTACCACAGTTATCTCATGAAACTACTACTAATAAACACCTTTCTATGCATTTATTTCTTTAAATATTTTTTTTCTTATTTTTTTAAATTAAGTAAACCCCCTGATTTCTACTTAACTTTCAAATCTTAGGCCAATTTAAGCAAAAACTATATGTAAAACACCCAGTTTTTTTGAATTTTTAGCTGGCTACAGAAAGTTTAACAGTGAAAATTTAACCTACTTCCACACCCAATAGTGATAATTTGGGGGCCTCTTGCTAGAAAGCTGTTAAAACTTGACAATTTATATTTTTTGTGGTATTAACCCCTAATAAAGATACTTTTTCAGATAAAAAACCATTTTATCTCTCAATTTGCTTCAATCATATTATTTTATAATTTAGATATAGCTTATATGCTTTTGAATACACTTTAGCTATGGTTTAGTCCTGAGGTGCTAAGCTGAACCCAACATCTTTAAGACTGCACCAAATAAAGCCTCTACTTTATTTATATCAACTTTATTTGTCTGCTGACTCCTTAAAGGTTTATTTGTTTTACTTTTGCTTACACTTTAATACCCTCTTTATCTACATCTGTACTAATGATTTAGAGTGCTAACATCCCTTTATCCAGAATCTAACAAGCAGCAAAAGCCTACCAAGAACCCATCTGCTAAACCCTGGCCACCATCCCCAAGGGCACCAGGAGGGCCTCAAGGCAAGACTTTAACTCACCCTTCTTTCCCCTCTCAACACTCCTATAATACAGTGGTCTTAAAAGCTATGGCAACAACCAAAAATACCTCAGATTTAAACAAGATAATTTCAGATTTAAGCAAAGTCTAACTATCAGTTTAAAATATACACTCTGTTAAAAAATATTTTTGGCTTTCATGGGAAAAAGGGTCAACACAGCAAAGAAGTACTCACACACCAAGCAATACTATTCAAAATACAATCCAAAATACATTGATTCACAAACAAATGGTTTGAGTTGACTTTTGGTACACATATGTTTACTTCTTAATTGGTGAAAAAATACACCCAAGCACAGTTAGTCAAAACTCAACCCAAAATTAAAACACAATAGCAGCTCACTATGTAAACAAAATCACTCAAATGTTGTGTGCAATGGATTGTAATCAAGAATGATACCAAGGTATCTAAAATAAGACACACAATCCAAAACATAAATTTTAAAAATATTGTGTTGGATGCTTAATTTGCCGTAAAATCTGGGAAAATGGGTGGAATGCTTTTTTTGGGTGTTCTAAAATGGGTGTGGTAAAACCAAAAACAACTAATTAAGAAATAAAAAATCTTTAATTAGGATATTGGGTGGATAAAACTCTAATTAAATCACCATATTCAGATAAAAGCAATAGTTAAAACCAGGATGTAACTTAATTGAATTTTATTTAGTATTTAATTAAAATTTAAAATGTGGGGTACACAACAACAGAATATTGATGCACCCATTGTGCGCCACAATTGCAGTTGCCCCGTGGGTCAAAGAACAGAGTTAGTGCAACACAAGTGCCTACCCAGGAAGGAGGTGAGAGAGGAGAGTTCAATAGTGACGCTGCACTGACACAGCCGGTTCAAGGAGCACAAGCTGCTAGGGTGCAGAGCATCAATCCTTGGGTCCCCAAGCTGAACCAGAAGCCCACCAAGGTTACCACAACAAAAAAGTTATAAACAAGGAGGTAGAACTTACTTTGTATTTGTTTGATGTTGTGTACCGGTGTGAGAGAGGGGGGCTAAACTAACTAAGTTTGGCTCCCATCCTGGCAAGACAAACCACCAGGATGCCGCCCAGTGAAGGACTGGAACGGCCGCTCAAAGAGGAGTCCACAGGGAGGACGCAGGAGACAACCAAGGACAATAGGCATTCAGTGCCATCAATGTCAACCCGGTGAGCAGCCAGGGGGTACAAGTGGGGGTGGACAGAAGGATTGCAGAAGCCCACAGAGGTATTGAGTCACTCTTCTCTGAGCTGGGGGGAGGGGGCATTGGCACCTTCCTGCCCACAGGGGCGGGAGGAGCATAGTCAACTCCCTCCAAATCCAGATTGTCACAGGTCAAACTCTTCACCACAGCCTCCCCAGAATAGAGGAGGCTATCAGGCAAGCTCAGGAGGCTGGAGGGGGCTGCACTTGCAAGACGCGCTGAAGAAGAGAGCTTAGACCACAGGTCTGGTGAGGTGGACCACAAGAGGAGCAAAAAGGGACCCAAGGAAAATACAACAAATCTTAGGGCTGGGAGTATCATAGCTTCAAATGCACAAAATTTAGAGGAGATTGAGGTAGTTTCCAGAATTGCAAGCAATAAAATTTGGGGTCACAAGGGTAATCACTGGCAAAAGGGGGACAAGAGGAGCAGCAAAGATGGGTTGGAGGACTTGGCGTTGCACTCGGGTGTCTTTAAATAGCTCAGAAGTGAAAGCGGGTTCAAAATCTAAGTGTTTTAAAGGAAAAATCAAAATAAAGTAGGTATTTATATTGAAATTGACTAAAAATTTAGACTCAAACGTAAATATCTTCAAAGCAAAACCAAAACCAAACACACTATACGCTGAAGCCAACGTTAATGGTTCCAGAAGAGAGCCTGAGTTTGAAACGGGGGGGTAAGGTAAGCAGTAAAGCAAATACTAACACTTCAAAATTCTAGGTAATGGAACTCCAGCAGAGGTCCAACCAGGCAGTAAATTTTTAAAATTTCAGTGTTTAAAACCCAAAACTTTTAATAATTGTGAATTGACAAGCAGGGGACTCAAAGTCCCCTGGCCTTGTTAAAAGGGGTGGGATTGGCAGAATTTAGTCACATGGCTTCCAATGTAGTATTTGATTGGGCAGAGGAGAATTTTTTGCTGGCCAGGGCCAGGGGGACTGGAGGGTTCCAGTATAATTTCCGCAACTCCCTCTGATTGGCTGGAAGGTAATTCAAGCATTTCAGATCTAGTTGACTTTGTAGTTGCTGATGTGGCCCCATTTGATTGGGCGTTCCTGATTATCTTTAAAAGCAGACAATACCATGCCAATAGATAGTCCAAATTAACTAGCGTTTCTTCCCAAGCTGGAGCAACCAGAGCTGGGAGTCCTGCAGGATATGCCAACACAAATTTTTCATCCACTGTGTGAGCTAAATCATTGAGGGAATTTAGTGGTTTTGCTGGGCTTTGTGCAGTCTTTTTTGTGCAACGAGGAAATACCGTCCTATCCAAAGCCAGGGGGGCAGTGAATTTACAACAGGAAAGAGTTGGTCCCGTCAGCCATGCTGGAGAAGATTAAGCCTGTACTTGACACTAGCTATGAGCCTTACGTCAGTGATGGCAATCAGGAAGAGGACAAGGAGCCTGAGTTCTTCAGAATTGATAGGGGATAGCTGGTGTTAAAAAAGGTTGCAGCCTTCTACAAAAGGTACACATGCCTTGCAAGTCTGTCACCAATCAGGATCCCAATTCATCTGAGCCCACTAAGCCTGCCCATAACATTCCTGATATCAAGTGGATCATCCTTCACCAGCTCATAAAAGAATCTGGTGACTACAAGGCGGCTGTAGCTCTTTTTAGGGTGGATCCTAAGTACGCCTCAAAGACCTTCAATAAGTTCATCAATACTGGCTATGTCCTTGCCGCAGAGAAATCCCTGTGTGTGTCCACCATGCTCACCAAGGAGCACAAATGGGTAATCTGCCATGGATAACCTAGGACTGCCATCTTGAACTGGCAAATATACAGGCCATGGTCAAATCTACTTTTGGGGTTGAGGCTTCAACATCTTTTCACTATCATCTGGTGAAGGGAATGTGCTTTTCCTGGAAAAAGCTTGGGATATCTCCCTATAATTGAAAAAGCCCAACTAATGTCAAAACCCAGAAAAAATATGCTGAGGCATACACTGGCCTTAAAGCCAAAGGGATGGTCAAATTCTATCAGATTGACAAATCAGCCTTTGCCTCGTCTATGCAGAATGCATATGGCTATGTCCCCAAAGACTCAAATGATGGGGTAACTTGGTATGCTGCAGTCCGCGCCACACCATATTCAATGGTGGCTCTCCTTGGTCCAAAGGGGGTTGAGCTCTATCAAATGATACTAGGCTCCCACAACAGCCATATCTTTCTAGCCTTTCTCTGATTGGTCCAGGAGCACCTGAGGCTCACAAGCCTGGGCTTCATCAATGTAATTGTGCTGAATAATGTTGGTCTCTATAAGGTGGCAGATTTTTGAGTATTTTCTATCAATTGACACCAGTATTGCAGTAGACCCCCAGCAATTGGCCACATCAAATTTTTGCCTCATATTTCTCCCTGCCTATTTGTCCTTCCTAAATCCCATCAAGGGGGTCTTTGGGTGGCTCAAGCAAGTTGTCAAGCAAGGTACTCCAACTGGGATTGAGGAACTGTTTGATTTGCTGCAGGCCAGGATCCACACCCTCCCAGCTGAGACTGTGGCCAAATTTTATGGCCACACTGATTTTTTCATTCCTGTGTGTCTTGCCAAAAAGCCAATCAATTAAAGGCTTGGTGTGTTCAAATTTTTTGTATTTTCTAATTTACTATTTAGGATTTATTAATCATCATTTTATATTCAGAAGCTTATAAGCCCACAATCACATTAGCGGGACCATCAATGAAGGTTCATAATTTTTTATATTATATTAATTTTTTATTATGGCATCTGAGGTTATCCCAAACACTTGATACTGGATTACAAAAATATATTTATATCACTCTTAAAAAATAGTTTAATGAAATTACTGAAAAAATTAAATGTAAAATGTACAAATCATAAGTATATTTTATTAACATATATTATTATGCTTTTATTAAAACCTTCTCCAGGATTTATTTTGCAAGACTTGTCTGCTAAAATGAAAATTATAAAAATTATTATAAATAAAAATAATCTAACGTGTAAAAATATTTATTAGAAAAGAGAGTTTTAAGGGCTCCTGTAATGGGTTCTTTGGTATGCACCCACTCAGCAATGGAGGTGGCGCACAACCTTCACCATCACACTGTAGACAGTGAATACACCTTAATGGAAATATTCACAGCGGCTGGTAAGAGTAAATTCAGATGGGAGTGAAGCAGCAGCTTCTCTGGCGGGGCTGCAGAGCTGTAAATTCCAGTCAGGACCAGGGCGTCCTGGATCACATGGTCAACTGAGTTGTACCCAGGGGGACCTTTTTCCATCCAGGGAGAGCCTGGCCTTGTTGATCCTGAGAAAGACCCTGTCCAGGTCCTCCACGCTGGCGCTCATTCCAAAGTAAAACAGGAACCCCAAGTAAACCACAAGGTGAAGCCTTTGCCAGAAAAGGCTTCATTAAACTCACACAACTTATTGAACATGGTACTAATCTTCTTCTCATGTCTTGTTTTAGCAAAGGTGAGATTAATTGCCATAGGGACCCCCATCTTGTTGGCACTCCATGTCAGCCCAAAGTTGACAAGGAGGATTTTGGTCTTCTTTATAGCTGTTGCGTCTGCAACAGCCAATTTTGACACCTTGTGCCTAAAGTTTTCTAATAGGTAAGAGAGTGTATGCTCCAAGTGGAAGAAGAAGTAATCAGCCACATGGGCCTGGCCCATCTCTGGTATGTTATTGAATGGGAGTATCTCTAGGACGTCCCAAATAAGCTCAATGGAGTTTACACAGTAAACTCCACTGAAAGATACTGGGTTCAGGTGGACCAGTTGGCATCTTTGTAGGCATTAACTGCCCACTCAGATGCCCCCTTGCTATGTGTCAGCCCAGCTAACGCCTCCAGGGACATCAGAAAGGTACCATAAACACAGTCCACTAGCTTGCGCAAAGCAGGGGGACAGAAAAAGCTGCCTTGCCACATGATTGGCGTAGTTTGATTAGAATCTGGCAGGGACAAAGGGGGCCAGGACCCAGCATATTTCACCTTTTATGTTTTCTAAAAAAGGTAAGTATTTTGAAATATTTATCAATTTTGATTATTAGGTTAACTTTGCATGTTTCCTCTTTGCCTGCATCCTTGGCCAACTTGGCCATTCTTGGCGCAAGCTGTTGAGCGGGCAGTTCTGTATCCTCATTTCTTGCTCACTTGGATGGCTTGAGATGTGCATACATCACAGGGTCATTGACCCAGAAGAGGGAATAGAGAGGTCAAAGGACTTAAATTGCAGGCCTTCAACTACAGTTTTTTGAACGTTGAGAAGACGCTCAATTGTTATTTTAGGGGTTTCTGGCATCTTGGACATAAGTGTTTTGGCAGACACCTTGTCAATTTTGTCCCCAGTAAAGATGGCGGCCTTGACTTTTGCCTTGACCTTGCAGTCAATGTCTTTCATTTTTGAAATTTCTGAGTCAAGGTCTTTTAAAAGGTTCTCCAATTCTCTCATTGGTTTTTTACCAACCTTTCCATATGTTTTTATAGCTTTCATCCCAATAAACTCTGTTATTCTGATAATATTGCCTCTTTGTCCATCCCTGTTTGTTTTCACATTACTACATTATCCCATCTTTTTACCCATTGTGTATATGTTTTACGCTCAACTCAATATGTGTTGTTTGCTTTGTGTTGACATTGTTTCCTTAATTGCTATATTATTTTTGCCACTTTATACAGCCCCTTATGAAAATATTACCAACAATTTGGTGGTTGTCAAAATTTTAATTAGAAAATTATAGGTTAATTGTGTTTAGATAAGGTTGCTACTGAACCAAATTTAAAAGCTTAATGATAAACTTTAATTCAATCAGGAGCTGAGTGATAAAGTGATTGTTGTGACATAAAGGGTTATTCAATAATTCTTTGGTGTATGTGCACTAATTAATATGATTAGATGGTTATTTTTCTATTGAGCGCCATTGCTGCTGTGGAAATTTGTTGGTGGACTAGTTCCAACCCAGCAGCTGATTGAGCACTAGTCCATAAACAACTTGCCATAGCGGCAATGGAGCACAATGGCAAAACAACCAGCCAATCATATTAATTAGAGCACATACATCAAAGAATTATTGATAACCCTTTATATCACAACAATCACTTTCTCACTTGGCTCCTGATTGGCTTAAAGTTTACCATTAAGGTTCTGAATTTGGATCAGTAACAACTTTATCTAAACACAATTAACCCATAATTTTCTAATTCAAATTTTGACAACCATCAAATTGTTGTTAACATTTTCACAAGGGGCAGTGTTTAAGTGCTAAAAATAACTGTGTTCTGGATCTAGATACATGACATAGTAATTATACAATTTTATAGAAATAAGCTGAACATAAAGAATAAAACCAACTATAAACAAAGAAAACATGAACAATTGAAATTTAAAATAAAGATAATATAAATAGAAAATGTTTGGCAACAGGGGGTTTATTGGGGCAGGGAAGAGTGATGCCTAGTAGGCAGAATGCCGCAGGAAGGAGGACATAGAGGCAGTGCTGGCCTGGGGAGTCTGGAATTAGATGAGTGGGGCTGGAAGGTGGAGAGTGGTGGTGGTAGGGGTAGGAGGATTGCGTGTGATGGCCGCCATATAACGCTTGTTTTATTCCTTGTCTGTCATTTGCTGGATGGATTGATAGGTGGCTGTGGCACAGGGTGGGAGGCGCTTATCCTTGTGTGATTGGCTCCCATGTTCACATGGAAAACCATTTGCACAAACAAGTCAGCCTCCATTTGGTGACCAAAGAGAGAATTATGGACAAGGATCCCAAGATAGAGGTTGTTGTAAGCCTGAGGATAGTGCTCCCAGAGTGTATCTCTAATATTAAAGAACATGAAATCACTCAGATAGATATCTGCGTGACTGGCGGGGTAGACTGAGGCCTGGTGCCCACGTTGCTGGATGGCCTCAAGGGCAGTAAGCTACCCTCCATCTGGTGGCTTAATAAAACCCAATACTTGGAATTTGAGCCATCCTAGAAATTAGTAATCCACCAAGGATGTGGCTGTACTTGTAGCCATTAGTGAAATCTGGGTTTGTCTAATAGTAGACAAAACCCTTGGCTGAAACAGCCAGAAATGAACCAATCAATGTCCCCTTCTTGACCTTATTCCTTCTATTCTTGGCAGCGGCTTTTCCTTGCTCAAAAAAATTGTCAAACACAATTGATAACTTGTGGTACAAGACAAATATGACGTCATCTGACTAACTTGTAAGGCATTGGACCAGGGTGGATTCAATGGTATAATCATATGGGGAATCCTCAGTGTTATTTTTTGGTTGACGGCAACATTAGTAAGAACCTGTACTGAAGCCACCTTTTCATGCATCCAGAGCTTCACCATGCGCTCAGACACCCAAATTCCATGGTGCAAAAGCCACTTCTGGACCTGGGTCAGGGGAAGCTTGGGGTCCTGCTGAAGGAGGTCAAGCATTATTGGGTACGCCTCAGTGATTTAGGACTTGGGGGCCTTCTTTTGCTTCTTGGCCATCCCAATCAGATTCCCCTTATTAATCAGGTTGTTGAATTCCTGCATGACAGTATCCTGGGTGAATTGTAATTGGCTGGCTAATTGATCCCAGGACAGACCCTTCAGGTTCAGTGCCACAATTTATTGGAGAATTTGGGCAGTAATTATTCTATGTTTGAGGTGCTGGGATGGAAAAACTGAAGCCTGAGTTGCTGTGGGGGGGAAGGTTGGCTTGTGGTGGTAAGTTGTTCCAAATCAAGGTTGCCATCCTGATTGGTTGGTTGGTGGGCAGCTTGTGTGGGGGTGGGTATTGAAGCAGGGGGAGAGCTAGACACTAGGTGACTGTTGAACAAGTCAAAGCCATAGGGGTTGGGGGTCAGGTACAGGTCAGTTTACTTGTTATCTGCCTCAAAGGTCTGGGTAAAAAAGGTGCCTCCACGCCCTGAGCCTTGCCTCCATTGAAGCTGGCTTGGCTGCTGGCGCCATTGAAAATGTTGCTGTTGAAAACCATATTTAAATAAAACCTAGGATAAAAACACTAAAAGTAGAATTATTAAATTTTATGATTTATTTTATTGTTATCACCATTCCATATTTTGAAGGTTCTCAAAACTGTTATACATAAATAAGAATCCATGAAAATGAATAAAATGCCTCTTTTCCTAAATTGGGTAGCTATTGATTGGCTGTTAAACTGTTATATTTCTATTTTAGGATGCTCATACTACACATCTTGTGTGAATTCATTTTGCTTTGTGCTTGTAGAGTCTCACTTCCTGACTGCTCAAATTTTGTTTTATTTCAGTCCTTCTGTTGGTGCCTCATATAAATCCTGATTGGATTATAATATACTCCAGAACAGCATCTATTTATCTCACTTGTTGTGTCAGTTCATTCTGTTTGTGGTTTAAACAACACCGCTTGATATTTGCTATAATTTTGTATAATGGGTTAGTGAAATTTTGTTTTTTTATTTGACAGTTCATTTATTAACCAACTTTTTAAATTATTTGAATTCTGAATCTTGTGCAACTTGGATTTTGTTCAAATCTGAAATTGTTTTTTTTAAATCTGAGGTATTTTTGGTTGTTGCCATAGCTTTTAAAACTATTGTATGTTTTATTATTAAATTAACTAATCACCAACTTTATGGGTCAGCTGATGACTCCAAGCCTATAAAAGTTATTGGGATTTATAGAGAAACTCTTTCAAAGTCCCTGTACCTCCCAAGGTGAAGAAGTTGTAGTCCCCTAAGAAGGCCTCAGGGGACCCCCCTCCCTGCCTCCTCAACTCTTGATCATCAGGGAGATCCTGGGGAACATAATATGAGCCTCAAGGCTGCTGTTCATGCAGCTTGGGATCTGCTGGCATACATAAAATCTGCAGTATGGATAGGGAGCTTAAGGTCCCCAACTACCCTTCAGATACTTTATTACCTGGCTGGTGAAGGGCAGTCTGGGTTATGTTGCCAATAACTATGTATTTAGTTACAATAACCAAAAGTACCAAACCAAGGCCTAGCACTTTGTGTGCTAAGATAAGACTTTTGGTGTCTGCCTTAACACTGAGGGCCAGAAAAAGATCACAGTCAATAAGGGGAGTACTCTTGTGTGCATCCCAATCATCTTATCATAAGTATGCTCAAGTGATACCCTGCATAGTAGATTCAATCTCTGCCCATCTTAAGGCATCTGACCTTGCCATCAAGGCCCTCAAGCACCTTGAGCCTAAAAATCTCAAGTTTTTACCCACTCAGAAGATCATCAAGCTCATCAGTAGAGATATATTGCTATTAAACCCCTCCCCAAGGCCTATGATGTTCTTTCTGAGCTTACACTTGCTCACAAGTAGTAGAAATAGTGAGTGGAGATTATCTTATTTTTTATGATAGCAGGACAACCACAAGGAAGCACATCATCTGCTATACCACCCAGCAGAACCTACTAGAGCTTGAAAAGTCATCAATCTGGCTGGTTGACAGTACCTTTGACACCTTCCCCCAGATGTTATACCAGCCTGTATGACCCATGCTCAGATAGACATCTGGCTGGTCCACTTGATTTTTCTAACTCCCTGGGGCCATCTACACTAGTGCTTTTAAAATCCTCTTTAGTGAGCTTATCACTCTACCCTAAAAAGACAATTAACAGAAAGCCTAGCATGTTCTTATCATTTTTCCTGATGCCAATAAGGAACCTGTCACCCTGGATGCCAAGAAAAAAGTAAGGCCTATATCTCTTGGTCAACAAGTATGTATTATGAGCTTTGAGCTTGCTCACTTCAATCAATCTGGGCGGCTGTTTGTCAGGGAAAGGCAGGGGTGCTGCTTTCATTTCTGTTGGACAGTTGCTGGCAATGTTTCCACCAATGCAGAGCTTAGTGAGATGAACCCCAGGGATACCTTGGAGACCTGCAAGATTGGGTCTGTACAATGAAGTGCCCTGGTTTTATAAAGCTGAAGCATGATACACAAGAGCTCAAGGCCCCCTATAAGGATCCTTATATAGTGAACTACACAGAGTTCAAGTATTTTCTGGAGAACTTTGGGCTGGAGGATATTAGTAAAGTGGGTACTGAAGGTTGAGGAAGATCCAGAGCCAAGGCCTCTTGGGATGTTTACTGGGCCGACATTCATGGGAGCATAATGTGAAATTTGCTTGTGAGGCCTATCCTAGGCGCCCCAAAATAAATCATGAAAGCCCCAGGCTCATAAAATTCTTTATCCATCTCCAGAACAAGCAGGAGAAACCAATCTCCAAGCTGCTAGATAAAGGTAACTGGGTTTCTCCCACAAAGCCTTCTATCAAGACCCCTCTCTTTACCAAGGTTGTCCAGGATGCTGCAAGGGTGAAGTACAAGACTCCAAGCTCAAGCGGCAGCTTGAGCTCATTGCAACTGGCTCCTGGAAGGGGCCAAGATAAAAAGGCTAAGGAGCCTGAGGAATAAAACTTGGCTTGTTTTTCACTTATGGTGGTTAATTTTATCCTCTTAAACTCTTTATTTACTTTAAACAGTGCTAACCTTTTTAGGTATGACTGGTGAGCTGTAAAGGTGCTTTCATATCTAGAAGGAGATTTAATATTACATGCTAAATTAATCTATTAGTAAAGCATCTGATATGTTCAGGTGTGCTTGTATGAAGTATAGCAAGCAATTTTCTGATATACCATCCCTTAAACATTTATGATATTTTATTTCTCTTTATTTTTTAACATTAGAGCTTTAATTTTCATGGTAATAAAAACACTTTTATAACATGGTGTGTATTTATATAATGAATTAGATATACCTGCTTATTTCTCTTGATTATTAGTCAAGGCTGGTTTATGTTGCATCTTTGAGCTCTTCAGGACCTCTTTAGTACACTATGACAGTAGAGTATATATATTAAATTAACAAGGCTCAGTGAAGTAGAACAGACAATTTAAAGAAGCGTCAACTTTCAGTACTTGAACAGCCAAAAAACTGAAGTCTCACTCTACTTAATAGCTAACTGGCGGGGAGTTGAATTCATCACAGTTGTCATCAGGGGTGGTCTCCAAAAGATGAAAATTGTTGTATGTTGATTGGATGTTAAACTATTCATCAATGTAAAACCAATATTAATCCATTAAGCTTGGTGAATGATGGAACAACCAGTATGCTTGCTCTAGATGAAAGATAGGTTGGTTGATCAACTCTGAGCTGTAAGACTGGTCAGTATTAAATAGGATCAGCTAATCAGAAGTTAATATTGGCTAAGATTGTAGAGGGATCTGAATATAGCTAAGAGGATCCTGGTGTTTTGCGGCTATCATTTAATATCCCTTCACTTTATAACTCTTTTACTTGATAATAAAGAAGTAATTGATCATTACATTTTATATATTTATTATACACACTAGGTTTATAGATAGCTCAACTTAGTATTTAGTAATAATATAAGTTGTGGTAGCAATTTAGCAACATTTAACACTACAACAAACCACAGAAAAATCACACCACAAGTATAACTAGCTGCCATATTTGATAGAAGCAATATAGAGCTGTGGTGATCCACACGGGAAGCTATTTTTCAGGCAAGGGATTTATATTGATTAAATAAAGATTGAATGCCCAAGCCAGGTGAATGCTGATTGGTCTATTGATACATTTAGCTCTGGTGAATGGGGAGCAGTGTAAGTCTTGGTATGGTAACAGGGTGACCCCTGGCTGGTGCTGTGGAAGGATAGACAAGTTGTGGCTACCCTGGGATGGCTGCGCTGAGGTGGCATTGGGATCCTGATCCCAACTGGGGTGGGAATAAGTTGGGCAACTTTACCTCTGGATAGAGGTAAAGCTTTTATCTCTATGACTTTGAAGTAGCTTTAAGGAGGCCTCAAAGTTGCTAGGCAAGCATAGATAGCTTAGAAACATCATCAGGGTGGCTGCCCAGAGAAGCCACCTTAGAACTTGATGATTTTGTTGAGTACATACTTCTGGGAAGTATATTAAACAAGATATGGGGAAGGTTTAAGAAGAGAATGATACTTTATTAGATATAAAATATAAGATAATATATGGTATCATGGCAAGCCACATACCGTCCATGTGTGTCATGGGGGTCATGGGGCTTATCTGATTAATGTTTCTCTTGAGTCACGAGGCTTATTCAAGTTGTGTTCCATTTAGGATCTGGATTGGGTGAAACCTGTCATAGATGGTTGACTGATAATGGTGCCACCAGTTTACTGGCTGGTTGGTGAACCATTTGGTGCGCCATTTGGTGATCTACTTGGGGTGTTAATTCCCTGAGAGATAGTAATCAAAGATGTTGCAACAGTTTGGAGGTCTGGGAGATCAAGTTGACCACCTGGGTGATTAAAAACACTGGTAATTCATGGGGAATTCTTCTTCTTGTTACAAGCAAGATTCCCCTCTTTCCTGCCAATGCATCTCACAATACATAGGGGCGCTCAATGAGTTGCCCCTTGACGTATCTAACGTCATGAATCAATCTGATGATGATGTCAAGTTACAGGCACTATCTCCTAATTAGGAGCGCTGCCAATTCAACATTGCTATTCTCTGTGCAAGTTATTCCTTGGCTCCAAACCTTACATGGAACCCGTCACTGTGCCACCCCCTGGTGGCCTTGTGGCTCTCCCCATATAGTAGGACAAGTGCCTAAAGTCAAAGTGTGGAGATTGAAATCTCCAAATCAATATATTTTTTTATCTCTGCACTTTTTTTCAATAAAATTTCCCCAAAAAATTTAATATATTTCTTAAATTGACTTTTTTTAAAATGTTTTTACTAGTAGCTATATCAAAACACCAAGTTCAAAGTGCCCAAATTGATGCAATTTAAAACTCACCTTAATTTAATTTGACTTTTAAAATAGAATTTATTTTCCCCTTTGAATAGAGGGGACAAAATCAAAAGTGTAAAAAAAATTTCAATTCAATTTTCAATACATCAAAATTAAAGAAAGTTTAAAATTTAAATTTTTTTCTATATGTAAAAAAGAAATCAAGAGCTAAAAAAAGCTTTTTAACTTTAGGCAAATTTTTAATTTATTTTGTTCAAATCCTAATATAAAATACTATTTTAAGCTCTTTCTTTTTAAAAAATAAAATTTTGTCTCATAAAAATTTATTTGAAAATTTACATATAGTTTCTTAATGGGTGCAGAAATCAAAAAGTAGTCAAATTAAATCCAAAAGGTACCAAAAAAACTAGGACCACTTAATATTAAATTTTTGTAAAAAATAAATATTTTATTCACTATGTTTTATTAAGTTCCTCAAATCAAAAGTAAGGAAGTCAAAAATTGACTTTTTAGATTTAGTCACACTTTTTATAAGCTTATAAAATTTTGAATAATTAATAAAAACTTTTGAAATTCCTCATATAGATTCTTTAAGACCTGATATTTAAATATATAAAAAAGAAATGAAGTTTTTTTGGTAGGTTTTTATTGTATTGCAATATTAATAAATTGGTGTGTTTTGGAGGCAATTTCAAAAAATATTAAATTGATATAATATTGTACTATGTTTCCCTATGTTATTCCAGCGGACAAAATTGAAGTGCCCAAATCAAAGTGCACAAAACAAAGTGCCAAAATTGAAGTGCCTAAATCAAAGTGCAATAAGCTCTTGGGTTTTTTATGGTTTCTCTTATGAATTTTCTCCTTTCCCACCTCTCCTTTCCACCTCTCATTCCTCCTCAAAATTTTTTAAAAGTTTTGTTGGCCCCTTGACTGCACCTGGGGGCCAAATTTTTTTTAAAATTTTTCTGTTTTGTCAAGAGGGTGGATTACTGTAAATTCAGAACCTGAACGTAAAAATGCAGGATTGTCAAATCCTTGGTCCAAATTTTGAATCACTTTTGCAGGAAATTCAGCTGAGTGAAAATTAAAATATTTAATAAAAGCAACCATTTAATTTGATTTTTTTGGTTTATGTAAATTGGCAAATTTTGAATTTCTTGAGCAAATAACTCAACTAACAAAAGACAAAACACAACAAACAAATGCGGGATACATGAATCAGAAATGCAGGATTCTAATGTACAATTTGAGGTTTCCTGTATTTCAAACAAATCATAGACATCATTTAAACTTAAAAAATCTTTAACTGCGGGATTGTCAAATCCAAGAACCAAGTTTCAAATCAAAAATGAAGTGAATTTGAAATAAATATAATTTATGGGTGTCTCAAAAAGGATGTCAAAGGATCTAGAGTGGATTTGTGCTTATTCTTTTAGGAATTATAGGCATTCTCAAAAATTTCCCTATTCTAATTTAGGACAGCTAAAATTTTGAGTGTAATATTCACCAGCTTAACATACTTAACAATAAAATTGACTAAAATATACATTCCTCTTCTTGAGTTTAAAATTTTAATAAATTTTTATTATGTCTTCTTCCAACGCCAATCAAGTCAACGAGCTGTTCCCTGGCCTTGAAGAAATCATGCAGGGCTACGCTGGGTCTCTTAACGGTGAAGCCTCTGTCTATGGCCACTCCCAACCCGCAGGCCCCTCCGCAAGCCCCACCCAGGAGTGTGTTCTTTCTCCTGCAACTTCTAGAATGGCCCTATTTGCCCACCATGCACATGCAGCTGTCAACCCAAATCCCTTATCAGCAATGGCATCTGGAACCAGCCTTTTTAGCCATGGGGTCACCCAAAGAGCCCAGGACCCCAAAACAGCTAACCAGATGGCATTGACCAGTTCACAAGATGAGCACATCCCTCTTCCAGCCAATCTGCCTGCAAGACGCAGAAGAAAACTAATCACTCCGGAGATTATTCTCAAAATGGTTGAAAAGCAAGGGAAGCTTATGTCTCTTGGGAAAATTGTGGCCACAATGGGGTTTGCAAAGTCCACTGTGTCTGCACCCCTGCAAGCCCACGCCAAATGTGGCCCCCCTACCAAGAAGACCCTGACTGGGGGGCCTGTACTTCAATCAAAGGTGACACAGCCCATCCCCTTATGATGGCCATTATGGAACGTGACCTGCAGATGCCTGTGGTCCAGGTACATCTCCAGTTGGGACTCCACAGCATCTTCACCAACAAAAGAACGGTGAATTTGTGGATGTACAGAGTTGTGTTTGCTTCTAGAATCTTGTCCAATCAAGTTCTCAGTGGCCCCATTTTGGTGGATACCAACCCCTACAGTTCAATTATTATTAATTTTATCAAAGGAAGGGCAATGAGGACCCGTAATGACGTCATCTTTCTGATGTATGCTAAGATATCTGCAAGTATTCAAGACTATGGAGAAAAGTGTATCCAATCTGATGTGTACAAGCGTGGTCCAATCTTGTATAATTTTGTCAGGGTTTTATTGGCAGTTTCCCCATTGGGCGTCAATTATTACTTGGCAATATAGAATACCGCAGATGGGTATGCCTACCAGACGGAGCTCAAGGCCATGCTGGAGGAGTGGGCCACCCAAAACGCCGTGCACACAGTTGTACTGAGTGCAGAGATGGAGCAGTGGGAATGGGCAACCCAAGAAATCAGGGCTGTGGGGCATACTTGTTGGTCCTACCCCATCAACTACGCCAACATGCATCTTGCAGATTTATGTCTCTACAATTTTGGTTCTGCCCTCAGGTGCTTAAAGCCTGCCACCCACAACAAACTATGCACCCAAATTAATAAGGGGATATGAGCTTTTCCATTCTGCGTCCGTCCAGGACTTATTTGATCTCATCATTGTCACAACATCTTTGATTACTCCCTCTCGGGGAATTAACGCCCCAAGTAAATCACTGAGCGGCTCACCAAGTAGTTCACTGTCCAGTCAATAAGCTGGTGGCACCTTTATCAGTTAATCATTATGACAGGGATCCCTCAATCCAGGTCCTAAATGGAACACAACTTGATTAAGCCTTGTGACTCAAGAGGAACATTACTCAGATAAGCCCCATGACTGCAATGACGTATATGAACAACATGTGGCTTATCATGATACTAAATATTAACCTATATTCATATTCAATAAAGTATCATTCTCTTCTTAATCTTCCCCTTTATTTCGTTTATTATACTTCCCAGAAGTATAAAATCTACAGTGGTAGCGCAGGTAGGTTATCCATACCTACCCAACTCAAAGAAAAAATCCCTCCCAAGAAAAGAACACAAGCAATGTCACTCCCTAACGTCTGGAGAGATTACAAAGTAGGACAAGACGTCCCCCCTGGACTTATCATCTACAATAATCTCCTTGTGGCCATTAACTAGTACAACACCCTCAAGACCCGCAGTCTGTTCTCTACCACTCCAACCACAGCAACGTCTACGCAACCTGAGATACCCAACATTGTGTTTCAACGCTTACAAACCGCTGATATTGGTGCCTTTGCAGGACTACGCTGTGAGAATGCCTCTCTTTGGATCAACAGCACTGAGAGTAAGTTTGCACAAGTAGAGTACCCCCAAAGACTCTGGGTTAGTGAAGTTGCCCTCTGTGCAACGGGAACTGCCTCGCGTTTTGTTACCAAATGGCTAGCACAACACTCCAACCAGAAGGAAAACTGGGAAGTGTTCAAAGCTGCATTCCTCAAAAGATTCTCCATGAAGGATTCAGACGTAGTAATCATGACCAAACTCCAAACCTTTAAAATGACAGGAACCATTGAGAAATACATTGCCGCATATGAAGGACTGTGTGACCGTGCACCCAACACCATGAATTTCAATGAACCTGGACCACGCCTGGACTTTTACAATGGCCTTCCTACACATATCAGACGTCAGTTTGACATGACCTGCTGCAAGAACCTTGAGGATGTATTCCTAGAAGGAAAATGCACAGCTCAAAAGTCTGACAATCTGCACACCTCCAACAAGCGCAAGGACAACCCTGCAGCTAAGAGAGAGCCTCGCCCCAATAAGCAAAACAACTGAGCCAACAGTACCCAACCTCAACACGGGAATCACACTGCACAAGCCAACCAGGCCAGCACTGAAGATACCAACAAGGAGGGAAAAGCTCAGGGGAGTGCTTAGGCACGCCGCCCTCCCCCTCTACACAAGACTTGTACAGAGAACAGTACGTGGACTCCATCACCATGATCCAAGTTCCCTCCAGCAATCCTCTCCTGTTTGCCGCCCAATCTGGAAATAAACTCCTCACTTATCCTTTCTGCTTTTGCAGATACCAGGGCACAGCACTATTTGACACTGGAGCCAATCAATTGCTTGTTAACAAGAGTTTTGCAGACCTCATGAAGTTACCTACCATTTGAAGTAACATCAAGAGAGTTGTCATGGCGGACAACTGTAGCACACCAGTTACCTGTGAGACCAAACCTTTCTGGGCACAAATTGGAGACGTCCAAACAACAATTAGTGGCCCCATCATCCTAATCCCAAAATACAATATCATACTTGGATTAGATTGGATGCAAAAGACAAAGCCTCACATCAACTGGGACAGTGCCACCCTTACAATCCAGCAAGGAGAAGTCCACCATCACGTGTACCCAACACACCTTGACACTCTCATGAGGGACCACATATTTGTAAAGATCATGAAGACAGAGAAAGAAACTGACATCAGCAAAATCAATTGGAGCACGTGTATGTATGAAGTCATCCCCTTCAAAAAAACACAGAAATTCAACACAAACAGAACCCAATTAGAGACCAGCTAGTCAATGAGTTTCCCTCCATATTCCAAGAATCACTACCCGGACTGCCCCTCAATTGGAGTATCCAACATGAGATCAACCTAAAAGGTAGTGTGCCTAAAGCACAACCTATCTACCACCTCACACCACAAGAAGACAACACTCTGAAAACCTACCTTGACAAAGCACTCAAGAAAGGCCTTATCAGACCTTTGAAATCATCCTTTGGTGCCGCTATCTTCTTTGTGGCAAAGAAAGATGGAGGCCTCTGCCTAGTCACAGACTACAGGGCCCTCAACAAGGTCACAATAAAGAACAGGTATCCCCTGCCCCTAATTGATGACCTTTTTGATGCCCTGGGGGGTCCCAAATCTTCACAAAAATTGATTTGACAGCAGGATATCACCAAATTTTTGTGAAACCTGAAGACATTCCAAAGACTGCATTTTGGACCAAGTATGGATCTTTTGAATGTGTTGTTCTCAATTTTGGTATGACAAACGCTCCCAGTACCTTTGTAACCTTCATGAATGAAGTATTCAAGGAACACATTGGGAAAAGAGCAATCATCTACCTAGACAACATTATCATCTATAGTCCCAACCTACAACAGCACTGGGAAGATGTACACGCAGTCCTCTGCACCCTGAAGGAAAACCAACTGATTGCCAAACCATCCAAATGCAAGTTCTTCTCAACTGAACTCCCCTTCCTTGGTCACATAATTAGCAAGGACGGTATCAAGCCCAATCCAGACAAAATACGCGCTATAACAGAGATGCCAGCCCCAAGAAATAAGAGCAAGCTCCGCACTTTCCTTGGGATGGTAGCTTATGTACGCAGATTTATCCCTGACTGGGGCGCCCTAACAGCCCCCTATCAGCCATCACTGGGAAAACAACCAAGTTTGTCTGGACACCCTTACAAGATCAAGATTTCCGCCAGCTAAAAGAGTGCATGGTCACCACTCCCATCTTGCAATATCCAAACCGCGAGGGTATCTATGAGCTAGAAACCAACGCCTCTGATTATGACATAGGAGGAGTACTCTGTATCTAAAAATCCCAGAAAGACTTCCTCCCTGTAGCATATGAATCTAGGAAGCTATTGGACGGCAAACAAAGATACCCTATACACAATAAGGAGTTGGTTGCCATCATACACTGTCTCATGAAATGGCAATGCTATCTAGAAGGAGCCCAGACTTTCAAAGTACTCACCGACCACAAGTCATTGGTATTCTTTAAAACACAATAACACCTGTCAATAAGAAAAGCCAAATGGATGAGTCTCATACAGAGATACCCCATGCAAATTGAATACAACCCAGGCAGAGAGATGCTTACTGCAGACACCCTATCAAGGCTATACAATAAACACATCCTCTGCACTGATGGCACCCCTGACTGGCCCATGTTAATCATGGGGAATCTCCAGGAAGGGTTTACACCTGGCACACCAATGGACATCCAAGAGAAAGTCCTTAAGATCAAACACCTGTTCAAAAACGTATATGGTACCCTCCACTGAATCTTTCCAAATGGTGACACAGTACCCTATGTTCCGTCAACACAAAAGATTGACACAATCCTCCGTTATCACAGAGACTTGGGACACACCTGTAGCAGAAGCTTGCATGAATCTCTCAAGACTTGCTACTGGTGGCCCAACATCCTAGATGATATCAGAGAAGTACTAGAACAATACAAGGTCTGTGAAAAGTACGCCCAAACCACAGCTCCACCCAAATCAGTGGTACCCGTATCCATCACACAACCCTTCAAGGTATGATCATTGGATTTTTTGGGACCCATGCCTGGTGAAAACAAGGGCAAGAATTACATTATCACATCCATCAACTATGCAACCAGATGGCCCGTAGCACAAGCTACAAAAGAGCACAAAGGCAATGACGTGAGACAATTCATTGGCAAAGAAATCATAGCTAAGTTTGGAAAATCCAACCTCTTAATCACAGATGGGGGCACTGAACTCAAAGCTATTGACACCAACATATACCTTGCCAAAAATGGAATAAAACACGTCACAGCCAGCCCATATCACCCCAGGCAAATGGACGTGTAGAACAACTAAACGGCTCTCTAGTGGAAGCCCTCAGTAAGCTATCTGCCAACAATCCAAAAGCCTGGGTCAACATGTTGCCAACCACCCTTATGGTCTGCAGAACACAAGTCAACAGCAATACAGGCAAAAGCCCCTATGAACTTGTCTATGGTCAGAAACCTTCACTTGTCAGTACAACCATGGGACCACAACTGCCACTTCCAAAGAAGATACCAGACAGTAATGACCCAAAGGTGCTACAAGCCAGAAAAGACCAAGAAGTGATGGAACAACAAAGGGTTCAGTGGGAAGCAATCCCATTGCAACAAGAAAGGTTCCAAGTCAGAGACAAGATCTGGGTTGTCAATCACAACCAGCACAAATTAGACTCAGGATTGCGCGGACCAGGCATTGTCATGGAGGTGAAATCCAATAACATGTAACTCATCAAATGGATTGGAGCTTGAACTGAACTGAAACGGATGCACCATGACCAACTCTGCCTATGTAAAGCAAGAGCAGCCCAGCAAAAATCAAGACTCCCTGTTCCTAACGCCAAACTGGATCAATACCAGACCTGTATTCAATATACCCTCAAGAAGGTTCCCAAGGCTCCGCCTTCCAGCACCCCAAGGGGAGATGTTGCAACATCTTTGATTACTCCCTCTTGGGGAATTAACTCCCCAAGTAAATCACCAAGCGGCTCACCAAGTGGTTCACTGTCTAGCCAATAAGCTGATGGCACCTTTATCAGTTAATTATCTATGACAGGGATCCCTCAATCCAGGTCATAAACAGAACACAACTTGATTAAGCCTTGTGACTCAAGAGGAACATTACTCAGATAAGCCCTGTGACCGCCATGACGTATATGGACAACATGTGGCTTATCATGATACTATATATTAACCTATATTCATATTCAATAAAGTATCATTCTCTTCTTAATCTTCCCCTTTATTTTGTTTATTATACTTCCCAGAAGTATAAACTCAACACCTCATTTTCTATGCAAGTGATAGTGATAAATCCAGAAAGGTCCCCCACCTCTCCCCACGCCAGTTCATCTGTTTTGTCAAGCCAGTATAAGTGACAGAAGAATTTGAGCAATTGAAGAAATCAGCTCTTGCTGCCCCTTCACAGTCAACAAACCCTGCTTCCCAACCTCCCCATCAAGCCACCTGCCTTCCAACTCTTACTCCCAAACCACCACCCATTCCCTCCCCACCATCTCTGATGCTGTCCCTTTCACAGGTGCAGATGAAGGCAATGTTTGTTCCGCCCATTCTCTCCCCTTCCTGTTCTTTGATTAGTAAATAAATCTTTTTTTGGTGACTACTATTGAATTCAATATCTCTCTTTCAATTCATAATTAATAATATTTTTCTTTTTACATTATCAACATTTCCCATAATTAATACAATGTTGTACATTTTACAAATAGCTTAAAATTATTAGCATACATATTTTTCATCATCATTAATAAATTAAAGACAATAAACATAAATATTGGATTAAAATATTGCAATTAGACATTAACTCTTGATATTTTGATATTATGTGCATAACTCAATGTGTTTAGTTTAATAAAATTCATTGTAAACAAGGCCTGTTCATTTTAATTTATTTAAATTGGCTGTGTTTATATTACAGAGCCATTAACGCTTAGTGCAAATATTGATACATAGTGCATTTTACAGCCTGTATATTTACCTATTGGTAATAATTCTGGAAACTTTTTAGTTGGATTTTGTGAGGTAATAATAATGTAATGTGTTAATAGAATACTGTTTATTGTCATTAATTGGCTGATTTTCTTTGATGTGGCAATTGTTCATTTTCTGATGTTTACGCACTAGTATCCAATTGGTTAGCTTCACATCCAATTGCACAGGCAATAGAAAAACAAGCCGCCACCCCAAGACTGGATGTGGTTGGGGTGGCGGCTTGTTTTCCTATTGCCTGTGCAATTTGATGTGAAGCCAACCAATTGGACACCAGTGTGTAAATATCAGAAAATGCACAATTGCCAGAGCAAAGAAAATCAGGCAATTAATGGTAAAAAACGGTAATTTATTAACCCATTACATTATTATTACCTCACAAAATCCAACTAAAAAGTTTACAGAATTATTACCAATAGGTAAATATACAGGCTGTAAAATGCACTATGTATCAATATTTGCACTAAGTGTTAATGGCTCTGTAATATAAACACAGCCAATTTATAAATTAAAATGAACAGGCCTTGTTTACAATGAATTTTATTAAACTAAATACATTGAGTTATGCACATAATATCAAAATATCAAGAGTTGATGTCTAATTGCAATATTTTAATCCAATATTTACGTTTATTGTCTTTAATTTATTATTGATGATGAAAAATATGTATGCACTGAACATAGTACTATAAAAACCAGTTTTTTGATGGAATTCAAACAAAATGTCAACAATCTATAACTTGATCAACAAATTAGAAGCACACCTGCAAAAGGTTGTTGAAATAGAAAGAAATATCAGGGAAATAGTGACAGGAAAGCTGGGTAACAAGGGCCAGCCACTAATCCAGTCAAAAGAAGATGCTCTGGATAAATTGGGAAATATTATAGATGAAAAGAACAAAGAAGAATTACTTAATATACAGGGAACAATTTTATCAAGTCTGAAGTTCAACAACATGACCTACAATTTGTGGGAGTTCTGGCAGGGGGCCAAAGAAAATAATAAGAAGATCAAGCTAATCAAAGGAAATGAAGTTCCAAAGGAAATTAACACCAATGAAGAGGAAAATAATCAAATGGAAACAGACAAAAACAAAACACAAGCAAGTAGCAGGAGCGCTTCACAAAATACAGAAACTTTATCAAATGAAAATCAAGAGTAAGCACACGTTTCAAGAAAAATAAGAAAAAGTCTAGGAAAATAATGAAGAGCAGCAAACGCTCATGAAGTTTGCCAAAGTGGCGCCTGTGGCTGAGGGGGCCACAGGGAAAACAATTAGTAAGACTTTTTATGTTTTACTTATTTTTATTTTAGTCATCACCAGGAATGAGGATGAGGTTGCGGAAGTGGCAGCTTATTGCCAAGTTGGTTTTACAGGGGTTACCAGTCACTGGTAGCCCCTGTAAAACAAATAAATAAAATAGTTCAGCAGAATATGAATAATTTTTCAAGTATTGAAGCTAAAAATAGGGAATATTTACCACCCACGGGGTGCTCACTGTGGTTGAGGGAAGCATATGAAATAGGATCAATTATCAACTTCAGAGAAATGAATGAAATTTGTGGGGATATCAAACTAAACTTTAATGAATATATATACAAAAGTATTCAAAGATTCCCCTTTGCAAACATCAACAAATATGAAAAGAACTTAATAAAAACTGACTTTCAAATTGGAACTGAATATTTGAAAGCTGCAATTTTTAATGAAGTATTTAAGGCACTGTCAAATAAAGTCAGGGATGCAGTCCTTGTGAATAATTTTAAACCTTTATTTATTTTGTTTGCTGAGGCCTGGGGGGCTTATTCAAGTTGGGCGCCCCCGGAACCCTCTTCAAGTTCAACCAAACATCCTATATCAATAGGTTAGTTCAAACATTCAAAAAATTATGCATGTTCTCAGAAAAGTATACCTTGCAAAGAATTCATGTTGCGGTATACCTGGGAATCCTCCTTCACTGCATATTAAAAACCAATGTCAAAAAGTTGGAGGATGTACCTATTCAAATGGATATTTGCCACGTAGCCCTTGACTGCCAGAAGACACTGCAGGGATATAGGACAGTTGAGCACGTCCTGTATGACTCATTTGCATTGGCAACGTTATAAGGGTACTACATGCCCCCTGAAAAAACCTATTGTTTGATTCACTCACCTGCCTTCATTTTATCAAACGTTCAACAACCACCAGGGTACAGGGCGCCACCCCTCTAGCAATCACATCCAGGGTTGTCCACCATGTACAGAAGAGTATGTGGATTCAATTAGTCGCTTTAGCAAAAAATTTAATTTTGGGGTATAATTCCCCGGAATAATTGCATTCCCTTTGCAATTATCATCCCCAATAAATATTTCCCCTTGCAAATTAAATTTTATTTTATTTTAACTTTTTATATTTTAATACTAAAATTTTAAGTTTGAACTATGTAATATTAAAATTTCACTATAAAATTTTTAATATTACATATTTCAATATTAAAATTTTAATACTACATATTATAACACTAAAATTTTTAACATCAAATCTTTTAATATTGAATAAATTACAATTTAATAAAAATAGTTAAATTTCAAATATTTAAACTTTAATATTTAAATTTTAAGATTTTCAATTATAATTTTACTTTAATATTTTAATTTTAATTTTTAAATTATAGTAGTAATATATAATTAGGTTGATAATAATAAAGGGACAGTTTAATAAAGTGAACATGTGTAATAATAAAATATGATTTATAAATTTGTTTATTTACTAGCGCGTCAAGTATGGGTTCATTTATCACATAAACAAACAATGAGAATTGAATTTATCCGCATCATGCGGCCTGCTCCACTTATATTCTTAACAAATGATTGTTTAGAACTCAAATTACCTTTTCCTTGTACTGTAAATTCAGAACCTGAACGTAAAAATGCGGGATTGTCAAATCCTTGGTCCAAATTTCAAATCACTTTTGCGGAATGGTCTTTTTTTAATTAAATTGATTTTTTTGAGTATTTATTTGAATATTTGAAAATGCAGGGACTCATAGACACTTTGCAAAGTTCAAGTCAAGCTGCATATTTCCTATGGACAAAATGAATTAACTGGAATCAGATTTGAAGCGGTCAAATCCATCAACTATTTTCATTAAGTTTACTATGTTTTTTGAAATTACGGGATTGTCAAATCCAAGAACCAAATTTCAAATTATTTTTGAATGCCACTAGTAAACTCAGATATTAATTTTGGGAACTGGAAATTAAATTGAATGTACAGTAAGCACACTAGGAAACACCAACCCAAATCAAAAAGCTCCACCACAACTAAAATCAAATGAAAAATTCAACCTCATTAACCATAATTAGACATAAAAAGTTATTAAACTTTTAAATCATCCAAACCCGGAAAGTATACAGTATTATGCACTTCAAATCACAGATATAGAAACTCTGCTACTATTCAAGGCTAAATCAAGAGAAAACAACTACCCACAACTAAACCAATAACTCCAAATAAATACATATTAAATCTAAAATATATATATTTTTTTTTATGGACTGTCAATTGCATTCTCAACCTGCTCCTGCACCAGCCTGCGGGGCAGCCTGTCCACAAGGGCGTCCCAGAGGGTCCAAGAACAGACCCAGAACCCAACTTGAAGGGAGTCATGCCAATACACAGGCCTCCCAAGGTGTCATTGCCAGCCAACCACCTCCTGCATCCCAGGCCCGATCAACCAGCTTGAATCCCAGGCAGAAGCCACTCTCAAGGCCTGCTACCAAAGTCTCCTACACCAGGGTCATTGGGAACACTGAGGTTACTTACACCTCCACTGTGTACCCAGTTGTCACCCGGCCCCACACTCTTGACCCAAGAGTTGCTACTTCCTGCCCCTGCATCTTTGATACCACCTACAAGCCATTGGCAGCCACTGTTGAGCCATCTGTGCCTGTATTGTATGCCACCATTGATGGCGCCAGTGCAACCAAGAGTGATCCCACCTTCTACACAAAGGTCCTCATCCCCTGTGCTGAGCCTGGTAGCCAGGATGCCGTGGTACCTGCCAAGGGCCAACATTGGTTGACAGATAGTGAGCGTGAAGCTCTCCTCAACTGCTTAAACAGGGGAATGGCGGTTTGGGATATTGTGTCCTGATTTGGTGTCACAGCCAGGTAGATTGCCAACATCAACACCAAGTATGGCAACACTGGGTAAATTGCCAAATCCACCAAGGCTAAGCGGTAGCCAAAACTCTTGCAGCCTGTGCACATCAACGCAATCAAGCAGTGGGTAGCCAGGGATTGCCACCTGGACACACTTGCTGTCCAATCAATGTTTGCCACAGAGTTCAGGCTTTATGTTTCTAAAACCCTTGTTTACAAAACAATAGTTGATTTGAGCTTCTCTTGGAAGGTGCTTGGAGTTTCTCCATATAACAGAAACAGTGAAAAGACCATCAAGGATTGACACATTTATGCAGTGACATATCAGGCACTAAAGAAGACTGGCAACGTACAGTTCTTCTACATCAACAAATTGTTGTTTTCCTCCTCACTCAGGTCTAGGCATGGGTGGGTTGAGAAGGGGTCCAAGGACGGCGTAGCCCATTGCGCAGCTGTCTGTTCCCAGACCTATTCCATGGTCGCGCTTCTTGGTCCTCGCGGGTTGGACCAATATCAGATGATCAAGGGTTCCCATAACAGCGGGACTTTTCTTGATTTTCTCCAAGTTGTCAAGGAGCACCTTCAGATAAATTACAGTGGCACAACCAACGTTGTTGTGCTTGATAATATTGGGCTCCACAAAGTGGATCTGGTTGTGTCTGAGTCCCCCCCTATTGACAAGAATAGCCACTCCTCCAGCCACCGCCTTACTGATTGTCCAATGAGACTTCTCTTCCTCCCGCTGTATTCCCCATTCCTGAATCCAATTGAGGAGGTGTTTGGTTGGATCAAGAATAAGGTGAAACAAGGCCTTCTGCAGGACACCAAGGACCTATTCAATATTCTTGAGGTCAGCCAATTTGTGATGCCACCCGATGTGGTTGCGGCATTTTACAAGCACTCGGAACCCTTCCTCCCCAAAGCCCTGGCCTCTGAGCCAATCAGATAAATGGGCGCCCTGGTTTTATTTATTTTTAATTTTATTTTTATTTATTTTTAATTTTATTTTTATTTATTTTGTTTTTATTAGGACTCAAATTATTGTTTATATATAATAATGGGACGTTTGGTTGTATTATAGACATTTAAGAATACTAGATAAGGTAATTAAATTAATTATACTAGATAAGAGGGATTTATTTTTATATGATGCACTGAATATTATTGGCTTTTACGGTAACAAATAAATAAATAATAAAAAAAGATAGAAAAAAATATTTTATTTAAATAATTGTGAATCATTTTGGTACTTTGCCTTTTCTAAGCCACAAATTGAACCTTGTGTGTCATCATCTGCTCCTTGGTATTTCAGTGCCACTATAGCTACATGACACGGCAACCAATGATTTTTATGTATTCCTTACTAATTTGTACTTAGGACACAGTTCAAGTATATTAAATAAGTTTATTAAATCATATTACAAGGGAAAGGTAATTTGAGTTGTAAACAATCATTTGTTTAGAACAATAGTGGAGCAGGCCGCATGATGCAGATAAATTCATTTCTCCATGTTTATCTTTGTGATAAATGTACCCATACTTGACAAGATAATAAATAATAAATAAAAACATTTTTAACTTATTTTTAAATATTTGACGTGGTTGCAACTTTAACTATTATCTTGTAATATATTTAGATATATTAATACTATAATTTACCTACTAAAAAGTAAAATAAAAAATAAAATTTTAAACTAAAAATATAATTAAAAATCTTAAAAGTTTAATAGTAAAGGTTAAATATTCATAATACACCAATTTTTTATTTAATTGTGATTTATTCAATATAAAAATATTCCATATTAAAATATTAAAATATTTTACTATTAAATATTTTAATATTAAATTATTTTTACAGAAAATATTTTAATATTAAATATTTTTATATCAAATATTTTAATATTAAATATTTTTATATCAAATATTTTTATATTAAATATTTTACTATTAAAATTTTACAAGTAAAATTTTAAAATAGTGAAGTATTTAGTATTAAAATATTAATATTTAAATTTTAATATTTAAAATAAAATAAATTAAAAATAAAAAGTAAAAAAGTTTTTTTTGCAAGGGAAAATTATTTATTGGGGGAATGTGAATTGCAAGGGGAATGTGTTTATTCCGGGAAATTATACCCCAAAATTAAAATTTCAGCTAATGCATCTAATTGGGACCACATACTCTTCTGTATGTGATGGATGACTCTGGCGCCAATTGCTAGGGGAGTGGCGCTCAGCACCCCGGTGGTGGCCAAATGTCTTATAAAAGGCAGACAGGTGAGGGAATAAATTAGCAGGTTTTTTTGGGGGGGCACATAGTACCTGTATAGTGTTGCCAATGCAAATGAATCATAGAGGACATGCTTGACTGTCCTGTATCCCTGTGGTGTTTTCTGTCTGTTGAGGGCTACACGGCATATGTTGATCTGTATAGGTACATCTTCTAATTTTTTCACATTGGCTTTCAGTATGCAATGGAGCAGGATTCCCAGGTACACCGCGACGTGGATCCTTTGTGAGGTATATTTCTCTGAGAACATGCATAATTTTTTGAATGTTTGAACTAACCTATTGATATAGGATGTTTGGTTGAACTTGAAGAGGGTACCAGGGGCGCCCAACTTGAATCTGCTCCCAGGCCTCGGCAAACATATCATTAAAGGTTTAAAACTATTCAGGAGGACTGAATCCCAAACTTTATTTGATAGAGCCTTAAAAATTTCATTAAAAATTGCTGATTTCATATATTCATTTCCTATTTGAAAATCAGTCTTTATTAAACTTTTTTTGTATTTGTTGATATTTGAGAATGGAACCTTTGAACGCTTTCATATATGTATTCATCGAAGTTCAGTTTCAAATCCCCGCAAATTTCATTCATATCTTTTATTTTGATTGTTGATCCTAATTCATAGGCTTCTCTTATCCATGGCAAGCACCCCGCGGGTGGTTGATATTCCCTGATTTGAGCTTCACTATTAAAAAACATATTCATATTCTGCTGAACTATTTTATTTATTTGATTTTTATTTATTTGTTTTATAGGGGCCACCAGAGGCTGGTAGCCCCCATAAAACCAACTCGGCGTAAAAGCTGCCACTTCTGCGACCTCATCCCCTTCCCTGGTGATGACCAAAATAAATATAAGTTAAATATAAAAAAACTTCCTGATTTTTTCCCCTGTGGCCCCCTCAGCCACAGGCACCATATTGGCAAACTTCATGAGCGTTGGATGCTCTTCATTAATTTTCTTAGGCTTAATTTTTCTAATTCTTCTTGTAACTTGTGCTTCCTCTTGATTTTCATTTGATAAAGCTTCTGTATTTCTTGATGCGCTTCTGCTTCTTTCTTGTGTTTCATTTTCATCTGTTTCCATTTGGTTGGTTTCCTCTTCATTTGTGTTGATTTCCTTTTGAATTTCTATTCCTTCTATTATTCTGATCTTCTCATTGTTTTCTTTGGCCCCTTGCCAGAACTCCCAGAAATTGTATCTTTTGTTGTTGAACTTTAGACTTGATAAAATAGTTCCCTGTAGATTAAGTAATTTTTCTTTATTTCTTTAATCTATAATATTTCCCAATTTTCTCAGAGCATCTTCTTTTGGTTGGATCAGTGGCTGGCCCTTGTCCCCAGCTTTCCTGTCACTATTTCTCTGATGTTTTTCTCAATTTCAACAACCTTTTGCAGGTGAGCTTCTAATTTGTTGATTAAGTTATAGATTGATGACATTTTGTTTGAATTCCATCAAAAAACTGGCTTTTATAGTACTATCTTTGACGCATACATACTTTTGTCATCATCATTAATAAATTGAAGACAATAAACATAAATATTACATTGGAATATTGCAATTAGACGTCAACTCTTGATATTTTGATATTATGTGCATAACTCAATGCATTTAGTTTAATAAAATTCATTGTAAACAAGGCCTGTTCATTTTAATTTATTTAAATTGACTGTGTTTATATTGCAGAGCCATTAACACTTAGTATAAATATTAATAATTAGTGCATCATACAGCCTGTATATTTACCTATTGGTAATAATTCTGTAAACTTTTCATTCGGATTTTGTGAGATAATAATAATGTAATGTGTTAATGGATTACTGTTTATTGTCATTAATTGGCTGATTTTCTTTGATGTGGCAATTGTGCATTTTCTGATGTTTATGCACTAATATCCAATTGGTTGGCTTCATATCCAATTGCATAGGCAATAGGAAAACAAGCTGCCACCCCAACCACATCCAGTCTTGGGGTGGCGGCTTGTTTTTCTATTGCCTGTGCAATTGGATGTGAAGCCAACCAATTGGATATTAGTGCGTAAACATCAGAAAATGCACAATTGCCACATCAAAGAAAATCAGCCAATTAATGACAATAAACAATATTCTATTAACACATTACATTATTATTACCTCGCAAAATCCGACTGAAAAGTTTACAGAATTATTACCAATAGGTAAATATACAGGCTGTAAAATGCACTAATTATTAATATTTGTACTAAGCGTTAATGGCTCTGTAATATAAACACAGCCAATTTAAATAAATTAAAATGAACAGGCCTTGTTTATAATGAATTTTATTAAACTAAATACATTGAGTTATGCACATAATATCAAAATATCAATAGTTGATGTCTAATTGCAATATTCTAATGTAATATTTATGTTTATTGTCTTCAATTTATTAATGATGATGATGAAAATTTCATCGGAAATAAGTATATGCTACCACATCAAATGTACAACATTCTTTACACATGGAAACTTATAACAATGTAAAAAATATATTATTAATTAGGAACTGAAAGAAAAAATCAATTTTAATAGTAGTCACCAAGAAAAGATTTATTTACTAATCAAAGGACAGGAAGGGGAGGGAATGGACAGAATGAACATTGCCTTCATCTGCGCCTGTGAAAGGGGTGGCATCAGAGATGGTGGGGAGGGAATGGGTGGTTGCTTGGGAGTCAGGGTTGGAAGGCGGGTGACTTGATCTTGATGGTGGGGTTGGGGAGGCAGGATCTGTTGACTGGGGAGGGGCAGCAAGAGCGGTTTGCTTCAATTGCTCAAATTCTTCTTCCGTCACATATGCGGGCTTGACAAAACGGATGGAGTGGCGTGGGGGGAGGCGGGGGTCCTTTCTGGACTTATCACTATCACTTGCATAGAAGATGATGAGATCAAATAAGTCCTGGACGGACGCGGAAGAGAAAAGCTCATAGCCCATATCAATTTGGGGGCACAGTTTATTGTAGGTGGCAGGCTTTAAGCGGCTAAGAGCGGAATCAAAATTGTAGAGACATACATCTGCAAGATGCATATTGGCGTGGTTGGTGGGGTAGGACCAGCAGGTATGCCCCGCAGCCCTAATTTCCTTGGTTGCCCATTCCCACTGCTCCATCTCTGCACTCAGTACAACTGCGTGCACAGCGTTTTGTGTGGCCCACTCCTCCAGCATGGCCTTGAGCTCCGTCTGGTAGGCATACCCATCTGTGGTGTTTGATATTGCCGAGTAATAATTGACGCCCAATGGGGAAACTGCCAATAAAACACCAACAAACCAATACAAGATTGGGCCGCGCTTGTACACGTCAGATTGGATGCGCTTCTCTCCAAAATCTTGGATACTGGCCAAGATCTTAGCATACAACAGGAATATTACGTCATTACGGGCCCTCATTGCCCTTTCTTTGATAAAATTAATAATTGTTGAATTGCAGGGGTTGGTATCCACCAAAATGGGGCCACTGAGAACTTGATTGAACAAGATTCTAGCAGCAACCATGACTCTGTGCATCCATGAATTCACTGTTCTTTTGTTAGTGAAGATGCCGTGGAGTCCCAACTGGAGACGTACCCGGACCAGGGGCATCCGCGGGTCACGTTTTCATAATGGCCATCATGAGAGGGTGGGCTTTTTCACCTTCGTTCAAGGTACAAGCACCAGTTGGGGTCTTCTTGGTAGGGGGGCACAGTTGGCGTGGGCTCTCAGGGTTGCAGCCACAGTGGACTTTGCAAACCCCATTGCGGCTGTAATTTCCCCAAGGGACATAAGCTTCCCTCGCTTTTCAACCATTTTGAGAACAATCTCCAGAGTGATTAGTTTTCTTCTGCGTCTTGTAGGCTGATTGGCTGGGGGAGGGATGTGTCCATCTTGGAAACTGGTTGATGCCATCTGATTGGCTGTTTTGGGGTTCTGGGCTCTCTGAGTGACCCCATGGCTCAAATGGCTGGTTCTGGATGCCATTGTTGATAAGGAATTTTGGTTAGAAGCTGCCTGTGCATGATGGGCAAACAGGGCCATGCTTGAGGACGCAGGAGAAAGATCGCACTCCTGGGTAGTGCTTGCAGAGAGGCTTTCAGGTTGGGAGTGGCCATAGACAGAGGCTTCACTGTTAAGAGACCCAGCGTAGCCCTGCATAATTTTGTCAAGGCCAAGGAACAGCTTGTTGACTTGGTTGGTGTTGGAAGAAGACATAATAAAAATTTATTAAAATTTTAAACTCGAGAAGAGGAATGTATATTTTAGTCAATTTTATTGTTATATATGTCAATTTTGTGAATATTACACTCTAAATTTTAGCCGTCCTAAAATGGAATAGGGTGAATTTTGAGAATGCCTGTGCTTCCTAAAAGAATCAGCACAAATCCACTCTAGATCCTTTAACATCCTTTTTGAGACACCCATAAATTATATTTATTTCAAATTCATTGCAATTTTGATTTGAAACTTGGTTCTTGGATTTGACAATCCCGCAATTTCAGATTTGTTAATTTTCACATGATGTCTATGATTTGTTTGAAATACAGGAAATCACAAAGTGTACATTAGAATCCCGCATTTTTTTGCTGATTTTTGTCTTTTGTTAGTTGAGTTATCTGCTCAAGAGATTCAAAATTTGCCAATTTAAATAAACCAAGAAAAAATCAAAATAAATGGTTGATTTTATTAAATATTTTATTTTTCACTCAGCTGATTTGCCCGCAAAAGTGATTCAAAATTTGGACCAAGGATTTGACAATCCCGCATTTTTACTGTTCAGGTTCTGAATTTACAGTATATAAAATCTGATACCAAGTAGAAAAAACTTTCTTTTTCTTTCTTCTCTTCTCCTTTATTACCCTCAATTATCTTCTACTATCCTCTTTCCATTATTACCCTTGATTATCTTCTATTATCCCCTCTCCATTATTACCCTCAATTATCTTCTACTTTATCTTTTTAATATATGTATTAGAGTAAAATAAGATGTATAAAATATTTCTTTTTGATATACAACTTTGAACTATCCATATCATTTTTAGTAGAAGTACAGTGTTTTTAACATAAAAACATTTAAGTCTTCATTTTATGATATGTAAGTGGCATATTCTTGATATCTTTGAATGTTGTGACTTATAAATAAGTATAAGACTATATCTTTTAGTAAGCATAAAATTGTATATTATAGCTTTAATGAGAACTTAATTTACTTTATATTATTTTAATGATAGACCTCTATAACTTTTATCATTGAAATAGGATCACTAATAAACCAAAATACCTAAAATCATATGCTTGTATCTTGCAGGAAAAATCTTTTATTTTGCTTATACTGAAGTATTTTTTAGCTTTGCATAAGCTGAATATTAAACTAACCTTTTTTATTAAACTATATTTTATAAAGAAGTTTTTTGTTTAGTTTCATATTTTATATTTAATTGAATACAGTTACATATAAATTCTAGGCTAATTTTGCTTTTGAAACTAAAATAAACTTTCTATTAAAACAGCTAATTTAAGAATCTTTTTATTATCTAGCATAAATATTTTTTATTGCATCAAGGAATTCCTTGGGGTCTCTTTAGTCTAGAATAGAATTTAAAATCTACAATTTTATACCGTAAACTGTATTTTATTCTGCTTCAAAGTTAACCTCCAGAAAATTGACTTTTACACTTTGATCTTTGACATTTTTGGGTTTGCACCCTGCATAGTGCTTCAATTTTTTCACTTTTGGCCTTGGGAACTTCAGCCTAAGGAACTTGCCCTATAGTATATTAGTCACAATACCAATTAGTAACCCCTATCTTATTCTTCTCACTCTTGTCCTTCCCATTGCACTGTTGTCATCCCCAATAAAATACTGAACTGTCATTGGTTCAGTTGCAACATTCTGATGGTTTGGAGTGTAGGTCATTTATCTATGTCAAGTCTAGGCTGATTCAGCTGTGGAGACTAATTGCCTGAGTCTGAGTTGTTGAATGATGAGGACTACCATTACAGAGAGGCTCAGATGAAGGGCAGTGGTTTGGAGCAGATGAAAGAGGTGTGGAAGGACCAGATGAGGATCATCTATAGTGGCTGGAAAGATAGAAGAAGAAATAATGAGGAGAAGAGATTTAAAAAGGATCCACAGAAAGAAACAAGGTAGGGATAAAAAGCTGAGGAAGAAGAAAAAACATCAAAAGGAATGATCAGGAGAAAAATAAATACAGGAAATATTAGAGAAAAGAAGCATAAATAATTAAACAGACAAAAAATAAAAAGATTAAAGATATCTAAGAAAAGTTCATCAAAGAGCTGAACAGAAAGAGAGTAGCAGAAGCCACCCAGAATGCCACAGAGAACCCTTGAAAGCCGAGTGTAACATTTTGCCATGTACCATAGCATAGAGCAAGACAACAAGGCATTCACACATTGCCAAGGGGGATCACCAGGAAACGGTGAGCACAACCCAGGTGAACAAATCCCTTATGTAAAACATAGGGGAAACAATTAAATCAACCCAGGGAAACATTATGGGAACCAGAGAGACTGTTTGAAACACGGGCTAAGGGCTTCTCTGGAAGGCAGGACAACAGGTTCAAGCAAGAGATGGCAGAAGGTAGCTGTGACAGAAATCACTGGATAATATGAAGCCGTTTCTAAATGATGGGGAATTAACACAAAATTCACATAGGATTAATGATTAACCACCAACGCGGCTTCAGATATTTTTTTGTGAAATTTCCAATTGTAACTCCAGAATTAAGTAGAACAATCAGTCCTAACCAGAGTAAACCAAGATAAATGACCTGGGAAAGCATCAATGCATCTTCAGCGTAGAATTCTGGGCATTGAGAAGTGACACAATTTTCAGTTTCCAGAATGGGGGGAGGAGCTACAAAATTGGCTGACATAAAATTGACATTTGGCGGCGCCAACAACAAAGTTCCAGATGCTGGGCCCCATCTTCCTGAAATGATTCTGTTCAGAACCAGATTGTACAGGATATACTGCAACAACCCAATCACAGGATGCATTTTAAAATTAGAACTTGGGATAATTGATTTTTATTGAGTAAATTTAGGAGGACTCAACTCTTAGAGTTGGAACAGGGAAAATTATTCAATATATACCAGAAAAATTGACTAAGCAATACCACCTGAGTCTTGATCTCCTATTCATTCTGCATCTTCAAGTAAGTATCTTTTCCAGGTTGCAAAGAACCCTTGCGTGACCAGTTTCTGACAACCATGCTGATTAATAAGCTTATACCGGGAGACCCTCATATTACGTCAATTTATCAACATCAGTTTGCAAGGGGGAGCTGGTTTCAGCTGGCAGACTGGAGCAGCTGTGACCCATTTTCAATCAGCCAGTTGGTTTAAATCCGTTAACTTGGTCAATTTTGATACAGGTTTCTCAGCCTTCCAAGCCTTCTTACTTGGACGGACAATACCTGGCATTATGGTACCTACCGTGACAGTAGCCTAGAGAAACCGCTTGGGGAAATAGATAAATCTGGATGTTTGATTGGCTGCAGGTTGAAGCTTGTTTTATCAATATTTCTCATTGGTAAACCAAAGGGGAAAAGCCTAATAAATCAGGAGGTTGACAGAGAAAAGTATGCTCTGGTTGGCTGAGGAAACAAACAAGGTCTAATTTATTATAGAGGAAGGAGAAGCATACTGGTTTAAGCCTGGAAAAAGAGCAGCTCAGAATGGAATCTGACTGAAACAGGGGGCTATTTAAGGTGTTCTAAGGTGAAACACGGAGATCATCTGCATCAGGAAGTCACAGAAGGAGCCCAGGACATAGAGCAAGGAGTCCAGAGCAAGTAGGCAAATGCCAAGGAGTCCAAGGGCACATACAAGGAGCCCAAAACTCATTAAACCAAAAATTGCCCTCCAGAACAGGCTACAGTGCAGAAGGTTTCTAAGGGGATCCCCCTTCTGATCCAAATCAACCTCCATCTCAACCCCTAAACCCCTTTCTTGATCCCACATGGTTCATCACAGATAAACCTCACCATATCTTCCACCCTAGCCTATAATGAGGAAATGTGCCGTCAGAGGTGCAGAAGATATGTTACAGGAAAACAACTGACAAGGAATGCAAGCAATTAGCTGAACAGCTCATAATGACCTCTATAGGCAAGGAGTTCCTAGGGAAGGGGTTCAAGAGACGGTTTCAGGGCTGGTACTGGCCCAAGGAGGGTAGAACACCTGCTGAGGTGATGGCCTATGGAGAGGGTGCTAGGGTAGTTATTGGGAAGGTGTTTGAGGGATTTGTAATCCTCCAATACAGGTACATCATCTTAGCCAAGTAATCAATTCATGTAAAGGATGACAGCTCTACCTAGTTGGCACCTGGAATTGAGCCAGGACATGTACTGGTGCCTGAGGAGCTGGAGCACCACAAGCTGCTTGACCTCCTGAGGGCAGCTGAAGCCCTGGATGTGTATGTGGGTTGGATCAGTTCCCTGATATTGGTTGGTGCCAACCATAAGCTCTTGGTATTGGGAATGAATAACAGAAAGGTTGGTACTGCCTGCAAAAGACAACCTTGAAAGTTATATAAACTCCTAATAGAGGCAGGTGATGCATATGTTTATCTACAGCTTTAGTGAATGGTTGGTGATGCTAGCAAGGTAATGCTGGGTACTGAGTGATCTAGTGTTGCAACTGAACCAATGAGGGCCCAGTACTTGGAATTAGGAAAGACAACAGTCCAATAGGAAAGGACAGAATAATAAGAATAAGGTATTGTTTATTGTAGGATATTGTGGTTAATATACTAAATGGGGAAGCTACAAGGCCATAAGGGGGTGACATAGTGGGGAGTTCCATGTAGGGTTTGGAGCTGAAGAATAACTTGTGTGGGGATCAGCAGGTCAAATTTGCAACGCTCCTAATTAGGATGAAGTGCCCGCCATTTGACATTGCCTTCAGATTCATTCATAATGTTAGATACGTCAAGGGGCAACTCATTGAGCGCCCCCTGTGTATTGTAAGATACGTTAGCAGGCGAGGTTTGAGTCTCAGTTGCAACACCCCCCCCTTGCCCCCTGCTCGTTGTCAGACACCAGGACTGGAGTCTGTGGAAGGTCTGGGAAGGTCTGCACAAACAACCTTTGTGTGGGGATGGCACGGCAGGGGCACAAGCAATTGTGGTGAAGTTTCTTGGTGTTTCCTTGGGCGTCCTCAAGTTGGTAGGTGTGGTTATCATAGACAGCAACTACCTTGAAGGGCCCTAGGTGGTTGGGTTCTAATTTGGCAGAATTGGGATTGAGGGTGTAGACTGGGTCACCTATGGCATATCTAGCTTCAAGGTGTTTTTTCCCTCCTGCAATCTGCTTGTGTTTGATTTCTTGGGCTTTGGCACGCCATTGGTCTAGGGAGGGAGTTGGCACCAAGGGGGGCTTGTCGGGAACATTGGACCGTAGTTTCCCCTGTTCAACCCCTGTCAGACCGTCAGGTGTTTCAAAGGCCAGGGTGTTAGGGCTGAACCCAGTGCCCCTGTTGATTCTTGCTTGCAGAATCAGTAGGGCGGTGGGAAGTTGTTCAGTCCATGCAGTGTTAGGATGCTCTTGCGAGAGTTTGGCAATCAGTTGAACCAGGGAGCCGTTTAACCATTCCACGCGTATGTTGGCTTGCGGGTGGTAGGGGGTCGTGACTATATGTCAAAGCGCGTTCTTGACGCAGTATGCCTTCACGACGTGTCCACCAAGTTTGGGCCCGCCATCCGTAATAAGACGCTTGGGTTGCCCAAAGTGAGCCACAATCTCTTTGCCAATAAAGTGGGTAACAGTGGTGGCAGTGTGGTTGGTTGTGGCCCAGGCCACTGGCTAACGTGTGAAGTAGTTGATAGCAGTGATAATATACTTCTTACCAAGTCTGTCTTCAGGGAGCGGTCCCACAATGTTGAGGGCCCACTGTTTGAAGGGTTCCATAGCCTTGATGGGTAGGACAGACTTAGGAGGTGCAGGTTTGGACGTATTCTTTTCACACAACACGCACGTCTCAAGGAGGTCCAAGATGTCTTGGCGCATGCGCAGCCACCAGACCTTATGTTTCATGATCTCAAAGAGGCTATGCACTCTGATGTGACCCAAGGTTTGGTGGTAGTGCAAGATGGTGTCTCCTTGTTGTGTGGTGAGAATATAAGGCGTCTTTTCATCTGTCTCTGCCCGGTGGCAGACGTTTCCAGCATCAATGGTGAACTGACTTTTGTTGTCCTTCAGCTTGGAGATGGTGACCAAGTTAAGGCCCTTGTAGCAGGTTGCCTCAGGGCGCAGGTAGAGCATGGGCCAGTCTGGGTCCAGACCGCCGTCCCCAGTGATGGACACTACGTAGTCGTGAAAGGGCGTCGGCTGTGACGAGTTCCTTTCCAGGCTTATATTTGATGCGTATTTGATAGGGGGATAGACGTTCAACCCATCCTGCTTGGCGGCGTGTCAAATGGGACTGTGTGTTGAAGTACTGGAGTGACTTATGGTCTGTCAGAACGCGGGGTGGGAAGGTTGCACCTTCCAAGTAACAGCACCACTTCTCAACGCAGTGTACAATGGCTGTCAGCTCTTTATCATGGATGGGATAACATTGTTCTGAGTCAGTGAGCTTCCTGGACTCATATGCTACGGGGAGAAAGACACCATCATCAGTTTCTACCCTTAGCACACCCCCTATGGCCCTGTCAGAGGTGTCAGTCTCGAGTTTGTACTGTCAATTTCGGTTGGGAAACTGCAGTACTGGTGCTGTTGTGAGCCTTTGCTTCAACGTCTTGAAGGCTTGATCTCTGGCGGGGGTCCAATGGAAGCGCTGTTTGGTATTGAGTAGCTCAGTAAGAGGTGCAATTAGTTCTCCACAATTGGGGATGAACTTGCGTACATAGGCAACCATGCCCAAGAATGTTTGCACTTGGCCCACATCAGTGGGGGGCGGCATGCTAGTGATTGCCTTGATTTTGGCATGATTGGGCTTTATCCCTTGGGCAGAGATGGTGTGCCCAAGGAATAGTAACTTGGACTTAAGGAACTCACATTTGGAGGGTTTAGCTTTTAGCTGGTTTTCCCAAAGGGTGTTGAGGACAGCACGGAGGTGTTGGAGGTGTGTGGTTTGATCTTGACTGAAGACAATAATGTTGTCAAGGTACACAACCACACACTTCCCAATCAGTTCCTCAAAGGCTTTGTTCATCAACATGGCAAAGGTGAAGGGAGCGTTAGTCATTCCAAAGTTCATGACACAACACTTGAACAACCCGTAGCGTGTGCGAAAGGCAGTTTTTGCCTCGTCCCCTGGTGCAATGCGGACCTGGTTGTACCCCGCAGTGAGACCAATCTTGCTAAAGACCTTTGCGCCTGCGAGTGTATCAAACAAGTCGTCAATCAGCGGCAGGGGGTATTTATTTTTAACTGTCACTTCATTTAGGGCGCGGTAGTCTGTGACCAGGCAAAGAGACCCATCCTTCTTAGCTACAAAGAAGACTGCCGCTCTGTATGGAGAGAGCAAGGGGAAAATGAATCTCTTATCAAGCGCATCCACAAGGTGCTGGCAAAGGGTTTCATCTTTTTTTGGTGTGAGACAGTATAATGGTTGTGATTTCAGTAACAATCCTTGAAGTTGTACAGCGTGCTGGATCTCCTGGGGTGGAGGTAGTTGTTTGAGTGTTTCACTGAATACATCCTTGTACTCCTTGAGGAGTGCAGCTAGCGCTGGTGGTGGTGATGTTGACAAGGGAGGGACTGCAGATGATTCTGCACGGATAACCTCAACTGAGCATTGGTTAAAATCTAGTCTCCCTCCCTTGAAATTGGAGGAGCCTGTTTCTGTCATTCTGACAAACACAGTGTCATGTAGTAGTTTGTTCATTTCCATGGGGTAAATCTGAAAACCCACCCCATTTCTATTGAGGGTGATGACAGAGGTATCCCAGTCAATGTAAGGGCGGTTATGCCAGAGCCAGTTGAGGCAGCAATTATGTTGTGGCTGAGGCCTGCCATGATTGGCCCAGAGAGCTTAACCTGGATGTTCCCCATTCTTACGGAAAAGGGTAACATCTCGTGGGTGATGGCAATTCTGCGGGAATCAGCTACATGTACTGCTTTGAATCTGCTGGGTACTTGGTCTAATTGTTGGGAGTCAGTGAACGCCTGATCTACCATGGTGTGATCAGCCCCGGTATCTACCAGTAACTTGTGGGTGTTCCCACGGAAACGGAAGGGATAGGACAAGTGTGTTACTTTATTTGCGGAATGAGCGGCTTGCAACACGGGGTTGTTGCTATGGACCTGAAAGACATCTAGGGTTTCAACCTTGTGAAGATTGTAGTTGCAGGAGTTCTTTGCAAGCAAGGGCTGAGAGGGCAGGTTAGTCAGGGTTGTAAGGCCTCTCCTTGTTACAACCCCCAGGCTTTTCCCTGGTCCTCAATTAGCGCTAGCTGGAGCTCCCCCTTGTGGGGGCGTTTAGCTGCACTTTCCTGCTGGCGCAGTTGGCAACGGCCCACTTGACCTTGGCCATTGTTAGGTGCAGGATGCTGTTGGGGTGGAGAATTGTTGGTGCGGTGGAAGCCCATTGAAGCCTGGTTATTGGCCTCTACAATGGCTTTATAGCAGTTGTCAATAGAGGTGCAGCAGCCGACGGGAACTCACTTGCAAATATGGGGGTTTAACCCATTAACAATGAGGGTGAGCAACATGGCATTCCCATTGGTCACTGCTTTGGGGGCAGCAGCAAGGGCTTGTTGCCACGCAGCGAGATACTTGGGGACAGAACCAGTCTGCTTGATGGCTAAGAGGGGAGTCCCCAGGACAATGGGAGAGAAAGTTTCACTATATCGGGACTTGGCGGCGTCTCAAAATATTGCCCAGGTGACGTCAAACTCCTGGCTGGCCCAGTTGGTGAACCACACAGCAGCAGGCCCTGTAAGGCGGCCAGATGTGGTGGTAACCCACATGGACTCCAGGACCTGACAGATACAAAGGCGTGTTTTGGTGAACTGGAGCCAACTGGCAATGTTGGCTCCTTTGACACCGCCAGTGAAGGACTCTAGTTAGAGGTTGAGCATACATTGCAACAGATCCAACTGTGGCGGGGTGACGCTAGCGTCACGCTGCCTGAGGCGGAGCCAATTGTATACACTGGTAAGAACTAGCTGATCTTGATAGATGACATATCCTTCAGAAATGTCCCCCTTGGGGATTGGAAGGAACATCTCTTGTTGTGGAGTAGCCATGCAGCCTGTACTCTGTCCTTTCTTGGGGGAATTTTGTTTTTGAAATAGGTCAGAACCTACTTCTGCTACCACTGTTGCAACTGAACCAATGAGGGTCCAGTACTTGGAATTGGGGAAGACAACAGTCCAATAGGAAAGGACAGAATAATAAGAATAAGGTATTGTTTATTGTAGGATATTGTGATTAATATACTAAATGGGGAAGCCACAAGGCCACAAGGGGGTGACATAGTGGGGAGTTCCATGTAGGGTTTGGAGCCGAGGAGTAACTTGTGCGGGGATCAGCAGGTTGAATTGACAATGCTCCTAATTAGGATAAAGTGCCCGCCATTTGACATTGCCTTCAGATTCATTCATAATGTTAGATACATCAAGGGGCAACTCATTGAGCGCCCCCTGTGTATCGTAAGATACGTTAGCAGGCGAGGTTCAAATCTCAGTTGCAACACTAGTAATGGGGATGTGTTTAAGATGTTAATCCCAGTTCCCTTTAATGATCTAGAGTTGGTGGTGGATACTTCTGTTTCATCCTTGAGTACAGTCTCTGATGGGATCTATTTGCCTTGGGGAAACTTCTGTAAGATTGATGTTGGATGGGGTTGAATGCTTGGTTTTTTCTCCTGGATCAATGTACATCAAAGTTCAGGTTTGGGGTCTGGAGTTTGGGTGCCAGGGTTGGTTTAAGTTTATTTAAAGTTAGGGGCTTTTAGTGGGTCAAGTTTTTCTTGATGTGTGATAATGTAAACGTTGACATGTACTTATCCTGTAACGTTCGTAAAGATTTCTTTACCGCTTATGCGTTTTTATGGCTGGTTTTTGTTTGATCTGAGCCAGGTCTGGGTTGTCTATCCCAGCTGCCCTGAATATCTGTTTATGATGGCTAATCAGACAATCTTGATACAATAATGCTAGGTCTGTAAGAGTTGCCATGTAGTTCGTTTTTCCTAGAAATGAATGATGGCAAGTAATTTAGAATGGTGGTAAGATTTAATCAAAAGGGTTGGGTATTAAGTTTCAAAGGTAATCGTAAATCAAAGCTATTGTTGGAAGTGAGATTTTAAACTATTGTTCGTGTTAAATGCAGTTTTTTGTTTTGGTATGAAGCCAAAAATCAATGAAATGGATTGCAAAGAAAATAGTAAATTTATAAGTCTCATGTGGGATTTATAGAGCTAGGATGTCAAAAGCAATATCCTGAAGTAAGGACTTCTTGGGGATGGGTTAGTTTATTAGAGGGCAGGGAGGCAGATGGAGAATGAATAGATGATACCGTGCCCTGCACAGCTGCGCATGACCAGGTCCCCGTTAAATAACTGGATCAGGTGGGCGACGACCGTGAGCCCCAGTCCCGGGCGGAGGACTGAGATGCCCGTCTTTTTGATCCAATCGAGGGAAGGCTTGGGACTGGCAATGGTTGGCTGGTCGGTGCCGACAATATGGAAGTAGATGCGTGTAGACTTTGCTAACTTCTCTTTGGAGATGGGGTTGAGGTGATGAGTGAATTTGAAGCATTTGGGGTCGGACAGGAAGGAGGCGTCTGTAGGCGGAGAGGAAGACAGTGACACGGTGACTTTGGCAGTGCCGGGAGTGGGGGCTACGGTGAGGATGTTGCTGAGGATATTCGCAATGATCTGCTGGAGACGGATGGGATCTCCAACCACTTGCCGGGGGACCCCGTCTTCAATCAGCTGCTCCAAGATCCATGCCTTTGACTGGGAGAAGTCGCGGACCTGGGCCAGAGCTTCTTCAAGACAAGAAGAGATGTGCATGGATGTATGTTCAAGGACAAGGCCGTTCTTGTCGATCTTGACAAAGTCGTTCAGATCATTCTTGATGATGTCGAGTGACTTTGAGCGTAAGAGTACCATTTCAATGGCATTGCGCTGGTCAGACGTGAGGGGAGTGTCGAGGAGGAAGGAGGCGAGGCCGCGGATATCGTTGACAGGAGCCATCATCTCCTGGCCCATGCTGGCAAGCAGATGGGTCTTGACTCTGCTGGCAGTTTCGGCGCTGTGGCGTTCCCTGTCGAGGTTGACATTGTCCTGGACTTGGATCTTCAAGGCAGAAAGATGAATGTGCTCGTTCCTTATCTGTTGAGCCTGGGTTAAAGCAATGTCAATCTGGGCAACAATGTCCTGGAAGAGCTCTACATCGTCCTCGCTCATGTTTGGAGTTTCAACTTCATTAAACGCAAGCACAAAGCCACGCGACGGCATCGTGTCTTGGAACGACATGGCCAAGCCGCTGCGGTACAGCATGCCGCGCTGCTTATTGGCAAGCACAACCAAGTCAACGGCCGAAAGATAGCATACGCATGCTACGCCACAGATGCTTCGAACCACGGATGAAGAGGAATCAAGGGTGATAGTTTTCCAGTAGTGAGTCTGATAGTAACCCTTGTTGGAAGTAATGAACTCGGCTTGGCAAACATATCCCTTGCCATCCTCCATTGGCAGGAACAAGGCAACCCCAGTGAAACCAAGGCTCTGGCATATCTCCATAACTGCGCTATCGCAGATGGTGGCTACGTCAAGCGTATGCCGGATTATGCCAGTGATCCTGCGAAACTTGATCAGCTGATTGTTGGCTTTCTGCAGCGACTTCTCGTGGCAGATGCGCAGGCTAAGCTCTTCCTCCATCAGCGCAGTGCGCACTGGAAAGGAGAAAACCTTTGGTAGGACCGTCACCATCAGCACGGCAGTTGTCACCGAGATGACAGCACATACCGCCTTGGTTGCCAGCAGGACAGGGCTTGAGCGTGACCAGGGAGCCCATATTCCGACCAGATGCGTCAATCCGCATGTGAAGATGAACAGCTGGAAGAAGACCAGTATGTATGTAAAGGGAAGGGGCTTTGCTAAGGCCCGTTTAAAGAACCAGATCTCCACTGGGATAGCGAAATAGGCCACCGAGATCAGAACATCGGCCACCATCGTACTTGAAACTACTGCATCGCTCATCCTAAACTCTCATCCTAGCCACCTTCCTTTATACCCCTAATTAAAATGCATTTATTATTTCAATTAAAAACACTGTACTCTTCTCCTAAATGCATGGGTGCTCCTTAAACATTAATAAAGACCTGCCATTGCCCACGGGTGTGGAAGTTTTCAACCCCAGCTAAACTTTCACTATAATTTTTTAAATCATAATTAAAGAAAAATTTATATCACAACCTCCCGGCCCTTCTCTAGTATCCAATCCCCAATTTCATGCTCCAGAAAGTTCACCAACCCTTTACGATACAACTAGTACCAATCCGCCATTGGAACCTAGATTTCAAAATAAATCAGTTTCAGGGGCCAAATGAACAATAGATTTAACTTCCTTCGCCGCACCCAATATAAATGCTACTTTAGCAGCCTTTCTAAACCGACAATCAAAGACGAAAGCCCAAGCTTGACGAACTCTAATGGCATAGGGATACCCAACTTTTAAACCAAGCTGCATTTCTACACCCCCTTGCATTCCCGCACCCGAAGTAACCTTATAAGAAACTCTAAACTAAACTAAACTGGACGTATCGGTGCGGTGAAAGATCGGCCCTAAATACCATGCGTAAGCTCAACCAGGCAAGTTCTCGCCATTGCGGCCAGAGGACAGTTTTCTGTACAGATTTACATTTGCTTCCATGCCAGAGTTCCATTTGGGCTCCATTTGGGCTCCATTTGGGCTGGCGGTGCAATCATAAGCTATATCCCTCGTAACTATACAGTAGTTTTAAAGGCTATGGTGACAACCGAAAATACCTCAGATTTAAACGGAATGATTTCATATTTAAGCAAAATACAACTATCAGGTTAAAATATACACTCTGTTAACAGGGATTTTTGGTGTTAATGGGCGAAATGGGTCAAGACAGCAGCAAATTGCTCACACCCCAAGCGAGACTATTCAAAATATAATCCAAAATACATAGATTCACAAACAAAATGATGTGAGTTGACTTTTGGTGTACATAGGTTTACTATGTGAATTGGTGACAAAATACGCCCAAGCGTGGTGTGTCAAAACTCAATCCAAAAACAAAACACAATAGCAACTCACTATGTAAACAAAATCACTCACTCAGTGTGTGCAATGTACTGTAATCAAGAATGATACCCTGGTAACTAAAAAAGGAACAGGATCAGAAGCATAAAATTTAAAAACTTTGTGATGTGTGTTTACACTTGGCAGTAAAACCTGGGGAAAAGGGTTGGAATTATTTTGAGTTTCCTAAAATGGGTGTTGTAAAACCAAAAACAACAGATTAAGAAATAAAAATCTATAATTGGGATATGGGGGAAATATGAATGAAATATCCATATTCAGATAAAAGCAAACATTAAAATTAGGGAGTTAATTAATTGAAATTTATTTAATATTTCATTAAATTCTTAAAATGGAAGGAACACAACAACAGAATATTGATGCACCTGTTGTGCGCCACAATTGCAGTTGCCCCGTGGGTCAAAGAACAGAGTTAGTGCAACACAAGTGCCTAACCAGGAAGGAGGTGAGAGAGGAGAGTTCAATAGTGACGCTGCACTGACACAGCCGGTTTGAGGAGCACAAGCTTCTAGGGTGTGGAGCATCAACCCTTGGGTCCCCAAGCTGACCCAGAAGCCCACCAAGGTTATCACAACAAAAACAGTTAGAAACAAGGAGGTAGAACTTACTTCATATGTGTTTGACCCTGTGTACTGCCAGGAGTTGGTCCTGTCAGCCATGATAGAGAAGTTTAAGCCTGTGCTTGACACTAGCTACAAGCCTTATGTCAGTGATGGCAATCAGGAAGAGGACAAAGAGCCCTAGTTTTTCTAAACCACGGATGGGCAGCAGGTGCTCAAAAAGGTTGCAGCCTTCTACAACAAGGTTCCCATGCCTTGTGTGCCAGTCCCTGAGCAAGATTCAGATTCAACTACTCCCGCTAAGCCCACCCAGAAGCGCATCATCCTGCTCAGACTTATGCATGAATCTGGTGACTACAAGGCAGCTGCAGTCCTTATTCAAGTGGATCCCAAATACACCAGCAAAGTATTCAACATATTCATCAATACTGGCCGAGTTCTTGCTTCTGAGAAATCCTTGCAGATGTCCACCATGCTCACCAAGGAGCACAAACGGGCAATCTGCCAGTGGATAACCTGAGACTGTCATCTCCAGCCAGAAAATATGCAGGCAGCAATTAAATCTACTTTTGGGGTTGAGGCTTCAATTTCCTTTCATTACTATCTGGTGAGGGGTCCACAATTTTTGTGGGGAAAACTTGGGGTATCCCCCTACAATAGAAACAGCCCTGACAAGATTGAGGTTGGGAAAAACTACCCAGAAGTGTACGCTGCCCTCAAAGCCAAGGGGACAGTGAAATTCTACTATATTGTTGAGGGTCTGAATGTACAAGCATTCTGGCTACTGCCAACCTACTTAACATCCAGTGATTGCCCAATTTTGTCCCCTTCCAATATACTGTTTGACATACCGAGAACAGTAACCAAGCAATATCACATGAATGTTCAAGTATCCAATGGCTCAAACCCATCTAGCACATGTCTAACCCTTAGGTTTGATCCGACTAAATTCCCGCCACAGCCAAGTCTATATAAGTCTAAAGTATTATCCAATATATATACTTCTCTTCTTTCTTAATTCCATATTTGAAGCTTCCCCAAAAGGCGATCCTTATCACTGGTAGCAGCTACGGTTTTTTGACCACGCCCATGAGAGAGAGAATGACTGACCAAACCCCCCCCCACCTTCGCTCACATACTCAACCAGGCCACATCCCAGGAGACCTGGAAAACGTACTTCTGCGCCCACGACATTAACAAAGATATACCTAGCAAATGCACTGTATTCAAAGGTCTGGTCATGCCCAAAGCATGCACCAAGATTATTCAATACAGTTGCTCTCTTTAACCATAAACAAATGCACAACCACCTATCATAGGTGAAGCAACCAACACCAAATACATTGGTATTGACAAGTTTTTTATGTAAAAACAAAGAAAACATCATCAACTGGCTAGACCACTCAGCCGCTAAACTCCATGCCAGTTGCATCCTGCATGAAAAATGGGTCCAGGAAGCCAGCAAACGCCCGTACAAGGCTGCAGCTAATTGGTTTGCCACCTGGGTTGGCTCACAAACTGATGACCAGCATGACAACTGGGAAGAGTTTGAAGCAGACATCCCGCACAATTTCTGCGTCACCAAATCTCTCCAAGACATTGCAATACAGCTCTTTGATCTTCCTCAAAAGACCACTATTGCAGCTTACGCCAATGAATTTGAGGAAATACGTCGCAAGATCCAAAACCCAGCACAAGCTGACAACGTACATACCGGAGCATCATTCATCAACAGAATGAAACCCTATGTTGCTGCACTCATCCGCCCAGAGGCTAATACCTCCATTCCCGCGCTCATTGCAGAAGCCAAGCGCGCAGAAAACCCCGCAAACATGGAATATGCTGCACGCAACAGCAATTGCTCCTCAACGGCAATGGCAGAGAAAACTCAAATGCAACAAACACCAAAATACCAACCATAACAACGGCAACTCCAATTGCAACAATGGCAATTGCAGCCAAAGTGCAAACTGCTCCTGTCCCAAAAAAGAGGACATAGCTGAAGTAAACAATGCTGAAATAGCAACCTGCTATTGATCTGACCCCACTGTCATGGTAAGTTCCATAATGCTGGGTATTGTCTGTCCAAGTAAGAAGGCTCAGAAGGCTGGAAAACCTGTATCAAAATTGACCAAGTTAACAGATTTAAACCAAACGGTTGATCAAAAATGGGTCACAGCTGCTCCAGTATGCCAGCTGAAACCAGCTCCCCCTTGTAAACTGATGTTGATAAATCAACGTAATATGAGGGTCACCCAGTATAAGCTCATTAATCAGAATGGTTGTCAGAAACTGGTCACACAAGGGCTCTTTGCAACCTGGACTAGATACTTACTTGAAGATGCCAAAGAAATAGGAGATCAAGTCTCAGGTGGTATTGCTTAGTCAAATTTTCTGATATATATTGAATAATTTTCCCTGTTTCAACTCTAAGAGTTGAGTCCTTCTAAATTTACTCAATAAAAATCAATTATCCCAAGTTCTAATTTTAAATTTTAAAAATGCATCCTGTGCTTGGGTTGTTGCAATATATCCCGTACAATCTGATTCTGAACAGAATCATTTCAGGAAGATGGGGCCCGGCATTGGGAACTTTGTTGTTGGCACCGCGAAATGTTAATTTCATGCCAGCCAATTTTGTAGTTCCTCCCTCCATTCCTGAAAATAAAAATTGGGCCACTTCTCAATGCCCAGAATTCTACGCTGAAGATGCATTGATGCTTTCCCAGGTCATTTATCTTGGTTTACTCTGGTTAGGATTGATTGTTCTACTTAATCCTGGAGTTACAATTGGAAAATTCACAAAAAAATATCTGAAGCCGCCTTGGTGGTTAATCATCAATTCTATGTGGATTTGGGTGGTTATTCCCCATCATTTAGAAACGGCATCATATTATCCAGTTATTTCCGTTACATTACTCAACTCTTCTACGTCTGAGTTTTTGGAAGCAGTTTGTCATGAATTTGTGTTTCTTTTCTCCTGTTCCGTTGAGATATCTGTGTTTACCATGTTTATTTGCATCAGTTCATTTCTGAGTTTTCAGTTTAGGCTTTTCTTTAATTTTTGGTTTCCATCTCTGGCTGCAGTTGTAGAGACTGGATCCTCTGTTTCCTATTTCTGTTGTGTCATGTCATTTTGGCGTCTGGATTATTTTCCTGCTCCACCCACTGATGAAATCTCGCGTGAAGTTTTGTCAGCTTTATCATTTTATTCCGGCTCTAACCTTAGTCACAAAACTAAGTTTACCATGTGATAACAAAGGTTTCTGAAGATGCTCAAGAATGGTTGCTGTCCGCGGTAAAGCGCAATCCACGTGTTTTAACTGAGAGTGCATCTCTATACCCTTTTTAAAAAATTTGTGTGTATCTATTGAGGAGCTCAAAGTATATTGTAAGCTGTATGCCTTCCGTCAGGGTACAACTCTGCTTTTGGTATTCCTTCCTCAGTTTCTTACCTACTGCCGTACAATTGATGTTCCCAAGGTGAACAAACTCTCAACGTTGTGGTTAGCAGTTGACCAGACTGCCCAGGATTTGGCAGTTTGGGATTCCCTGTTAACCACAACTGAGGCCCTGGTAAGCCAAATTCTTTCACTGGTATCAAATCCGTCCACTTCCAAACAAGGTATGTTGGTAATTGAGGACAAACCCGTGGCGCGCTCTTGGTTTTCTGGTCCTTGCTCCTCGGCAGTTCCTTCCAACCAAAGTCAGGATTGTTCTTCTTGTAGCTCTTCTCAGCTGCAATTGGCGGTGGTGAACAAACCCGTCCATGTGACTGAAGCCCCTGTAGTGTCTGGTCCCAATAGCTCTTTGGTGATGCTTCAGCACGTCATACCTACCAAGCCTTCTGAGGTTGTGTCCAAAGAGTTGCCTCTTGTGCCCTATGATTGTAACCATCTCGTTCTTCCTGACGCTGTTCAAGAAATGATTGAGCAATACTTCCAGGAGCATCCTGCCTCCTTAGCCGCCGTCTGTACTATCAAGGAGAAGCAAACTCCTGCTGAGATTGCAACCTTTGCTGTCAATAAATCTACTTCTGGTTACTTCTTGTTTTATGGTAACATAGATAATGGTCAAACTATCTATTTCCCCCATTTTATTGGATACAGATGCTTCTGAGAACTTCATGAGTGTGGAGACTGCAGACTTGCTACAGCTCAAGTACCGCCCAGGAATGCTTGTTAGGGGTGGAAACTGTCAAATGTTCCCCTCCTTCCAGCTGAAGAAGCCAGTTACTTTCGTAGTTGCAGGTCAGTCATTTACTGCAAGGTTTTCTGTTTGCTCTACCCTGATGTATCCTATCATTTTGGGAGTAAGTTAGTGGAGAGATCATAATGTATCAACCTTACTGGAGAAAAATGAGCTGCAGATGGAACACTCTTTGGGTATAACCATTTGTATTCCGCTGTTGGATATGTCTGAATTAGAGCAATCATCACAGACAATACAGTCAGTGCCTATCCCTGTACCTGCAAGTTTGGATTTACCGGCATGCTTGCAACCCTGGTCTGCGGTATTTGACGCCACGAGAGGCGAGGTCCTTTCCAAGCACACTCAGTTTGACTTTGACTTTAAGGTTACTGTCAATCTGATTCACATTACATCTCCTATTTACCCTTTAACCTTGAAGGAAGACGCATGTTTGGAAGAATGGACTTGCAACATGTTGGCAAAAGGCTACATTTTCAAGAAGGCTTTGTCAATCTTCTCTATTATTGTTTGTTCAGAAGTATGATGGGTCTCTTTGTCCTTGTGTCAATTACAGGCATTTGAACAACATTACAATTCTGGATCCTTATCCTTTACCTCTCAAAGCACAGATCTCTAGATGTGTTGAGAAGGCCAAGGTATTCTCAAAACTTGATCAATTGAATGCTTTCAATCAAATCAGGATTGCAGAAGGAATGGAATGGTTAACAGCATTCAGAACCAAGAAGGGTATCTTCCAGTTCCGCATAATGCCTTTAGGATTGAAGAATGCCCCAGCTTGCTTTCAGCGGTTGATTGATTCAGTCCTGGGAGATCTCCTAGGTGTTTGTGCCATCGCATATATGGATGACATCTTGGTCTTTTTTCTAGATGAGGAGTCCCATAAGGCCCACCTGTTGGCAGTTGTAGAGCGCATTATCCAAGCAAACTTGATTATCAAAAGGAGTAAGTGTGAATTCTTTAAACGTAAGGTTACCTTTCTGGGTAATATTATCTTTAAGGATGGCCACACCATTGCCCCTGACAAGGAATCTGTGGTTCAAGAGTATGCTACGCCAGTGACAGCATCCCAACTTTATAGTTTCCTGGGTACATGTACGTTTTTGAAGAAATTCACTCCCCACTTGTCTGAGGTGGCCACCCCTTTATATTTGGCTAGTGGAAAGACAACTTTAGTCTGGACGCCTGAGTGTGCAAGTGCCTTCTCAGCAGTCAAGGCTCTTTTGTTGTCCTCACCAGTGTTAAGACATGTGGATCCTATTTTTCCTTTTGTTGTTTCCACCAATGCATCTAAATACGCTGTGGCTGGTGTGCTGTTGCAAACAGCTAGTGACGAGATTGAGAGACCTGTAGGGTATTTCTCCTGGAAGATGGAGGCTTGAGAACGCAACTACATGATTTACAACAAGGAATTGTTGGCTGTAGTGGAATTGTTAAAGCATTGGCACCACCATCTCATGTCAGCACGTTATCCATTTGTAGTAAGAACTGACCACAAAGCTCTTCTATATTATTGACAACCCAGGGTTTTGTTTGGGTCGCCAATCCAGATGGCATGGTGATCTGACAAGATACAAGTTCTGCTACAAGTTTATTAAGGGATCTGACAATTACTTGGCTGATACCCTGAGCAGGAATCCCTCCCATCTCCCAGATGCTAGTATGGACACCAAGTTTAACAAACATACTATGATTCCAGACAAGGCTGTGGTCCCTTTTGTATTGCCTCCACTGGCTACATTGGCTACCATGTCTTTAGCTGAGGGTGCAGACCTGGACTTGTACTCCAAGGTTAAGTTTCTGCAACCTTTGTCCAAGGGTTATGATAGGCTATTGGAGCTAGCATGTGCAAACCCAGTAGATCAGCCTCAGGGCTATCATAAGATTGGTCCAGTCCTATATCATCAAGGTTGCTTGTGGGTTCCTGAAGGCACTATTTGGGATGAAATCATGGAGGCTAATCATACCTGTCCAACAGCTGGTCATCCAGGAAAAAAACAAAACAGTGGAACTTATCCGCCGCCAGTTTTCCTGGAAAGATTTGACTGTGCAGTTAGCCGCTTTTGTTTGAGATTGATTGATATGTGTTTGATACAAGGACAGTTGGAATAAGACTACTGGTTTACTGGTTCCACTTCAGCCTGCTGCGGGCCCTTGGACATCTGTGTTGGTGGATTTCATTGGCAAGCTTCCCAATTCCAATGGGTTTAACGCAATCATGGTGGTAGTTGATTGTTTCACAAGGATGGCACACTTTGTACCTTGCTCAACCACAATTACTTCAGTGGAAACCGCTAGGCTATTTGTAAACAGAATCTTCTCTCTACATGGCATCCCAATGGAGATTGTAAGCGACTGTGGTCCTCAATTTATTGCTCAGTTCTGGGAAGCTTTTACTGGAATCCTTGGTATCAAATTGTGCCGCTCTACTGCTTTCCACCCCCAGTCTGATGGACAAACAGAGAGGGTAAACCAAAGTTTGGAGGTCTATCTACGTTGCTACACCAATGCGCAACAAGATGACTGGTGTGATAATCTACCCATGGCAGAGTTCACATATTATAACGCCCCGCACACATCAACTCAAGTATTGCCATTTTATGCCAATGTGGGTTACAATCCCTCTTCCAACATGGGTCCTTGTTTGGTTAGCAATGTGGAAGCTGCAACTGATCAAGCTGCTGAATTGAAGCAGGTCCATCAGGAGCTCCAAGTTACTCTTGCTGCCGCCGTGACAACTTACAAGGAATACACAGATTGCAAGCGCCAGGAAGGTCCAACTTACAGGCCAGGTGATTTGGTCATGGTCAATGCTCACAATATGAAACTTAAGGTTCCATGTCGTAAATTGGGTCCCAAGCAAGTTGGCCCCTTCAAGGTAGAACGCCAGATTGGTCCCATCGCTTATCAGCTGGATTTACCTCCTGCTTTCAAGATTTTCCACACCTTCCATGAATGTCTCCTTACTCCCTTCAAAGGAACAGAGATCCCCTCTTCCTAACCCATTCTTGTGGAAGGAGAACCTGAGTATGAGTTAAATTGTATTCTAGCTTCCTTCAAGAATTGTTGCCATTTAGAATATTTGGTATCTTGGAAAGGTTATCCTGATTCTGAAAACTCCTGGGTTCCCCACTACAATTGTTCAAATTCCTCTGATCTGATCCACAAGTTCTACAAGCGCAATCCCACTGCTATTGGACACCCTGAACTTACCCTCGCCGCAATGAAACTCCCACCTGCCCATAAGAATTTCTCTTTATCCCATCTCCCAGATGGTGGTATTGTGCCCAGGGCTAAAGCAGAGGGTAATGTCACGGTAAGTTCCATAATGCCAGGTATTGTCCGTCCAAGTAAGAAGGCACAGAAGGCTGGAAAACCTGTATTGAAATTGACCAAGTTAATGGATTTAAACCAAACGGTTGATTGAAAATGGGTCACAGCTGCTCCAGTATGCCAGCTGAAACCAGCTCCCCCTTGTAAACCGACGTTGATAAATTGATGTAATATGAGGGTCACCCAATATAAGCTCTTTTAATCAGCATGGTTGTCAGAAACTGGTCACACAAGGGTTCTTTGCAACCTGGACTAGATACTTACTTGAAGATGCCAAAGGAATAGGATATCAAGACTCAGGTGGTATTGCTTAGTCAATTTTTCTGATATATATTGAATAATTTTCCCTGTTTCAACTCTAAGAGTTGAGTCCTCCTAAATTTACTCAATAAAAATCAATTATCCCAAGTTCTAATTTTAAATTTTAAATGCATCCTGTGCTTGGGTTGTTGCAATATATCCCATACAATATGATTCTATACAGAATCATTTCAGGAAGATAAGGCCAGGCATTGGGAACTTTGTCGTTGGCGCCGTGAAATATTAATTTCATGCCAGCCAATTTTGTAGCTCCTCCCTCCATTCCTGAAGATGAAAATTGGGCCACTTCTCAATGCCCAGAATTCTACGCTGAAGATGCATTGATGCTTTCCCAGGTCATTTATCTTGGTTCACTCTGGTTAGGATTGATTTTTCTACTTAATCCTGGAGTTACAATTGGAAAATTCATAAAAAAATATCTGAAGCTGTGTTGGTGGTTAATCATCAATTCTATGTGGATTTGGGTGGTTATTCCCCATCATTTAGAAACGGCATCATATTATCCAGTTATTTCTGTTACACCCACATTATCTGAACTCAAAGGTCTCAAAACAGAGGAGCAGGGGAAAGAGGAGGGGGAACAGGCTTAAGTGCCCCTGTCTCCCCCCAACTTGACAAGAAACTGTACCAAGGCACAAACTTTGCTGCTCACATCCCATGTGTCCTGCAATCCTCCATTTTTATGAATGTAAAAATTAAAGATCACTCACAACTTCTTGTCTACCCATGCACTTACAAATCACATACACATAAAATTTATTTGACTCTGGTGCACAACACACCATGGTTAATAAACCATTTGTAACCAAGTACAAAATACAGTTGTCAAATCCAACTTTGAATACACCAGAATGGCAGATAAATCAAAGGTTCTACTCAAAGGCAAAACAACTCCCTTCAGAATGGACCTCCAAGACATACAAACGTCCATCAAAGGACTTGTCATAAACAACATAAACTACATCATTATAGCAGACATGGACTGGTTCATCCGAGTGAACCCTAGCGTATGTTGGAAAACAAAAACCATGACAATAAAACGCAATGGAGTCAATTTCAACATTCTCAAAGAACCCAACGACCTGATTCTAAGAGATACAGTATTTGTCCAAGTCATAAACCAAGATGACTCAGAACGCCTAACCAAAGATAGTACCCTCCACATAATGAGGTACACCAAATTCAATAATATACAAACAACAAAAATCCAATGCCCAGAACTTGAACACTCCTAAACAAATACACTCATGTATACAAGGAAGAACTCACAGAGTTACCCCCCAAACAAGAGGTCAAACATGGAATCAACTTATGTAAAGCCATGCCCAAACCTGCACCCCTCTACAGACTCTCTCCCATGGAGACCCAAACCCTCAAAGCACACATTGAGTACAATCTAGCAAAAGGATTCATTCGCCCATCTGAATTCCCATGGGGGGCAGCAGTGTTCTTTGTAAAGAAAAAGGAAGGCACTCTGTGTTAGTAACTGACTAAAGAGCACTAAATGCAAGCACAGTAAAGAATAAATGCCCTCTTCCACTCATAGAGAATCTGCTTGCAAGACTCTCTGGAGCCAAAATTTTCTCAAAAATTGACCTCACCTCAGGTTATAGCCAAGCCAAATTAAAGGAAAAGGACATACCAAATACTGTGTTTTGTACACAATTTGGATCCTTTGAATGTAGAGTAATGAACTTTGGGATGACCAACACTCCCGCAAAGTTTGTTACCATGATGAACCTAGCACTAAACGGTCTCTCAAATACATTATGCTACCTTGACAATATCATCATATTCTCAAAAACAAAAGAGGAACACCTCGTGCATGTCTGTGAGACACTTGATTGACTTGCAAAGCACAAACTTTACGCAAAACCAAGTAAGTGCCATTTTATGGAAAAGAAACTCCTGTTCTTGGGCCACATTGTCTCTGACGGTGGCATCAAAGCAGATCCAGACAAAATTAAAGCCCTAAATAATATTCAACGCCACACCCCTTTTAAACAAGTTAGATGCTTTCTCAGTATAGTAGCTTACCTAAGGAAACACATCAAAGCCTGTGGGAAACAAACCACACCAATCAATGACTTAACCAAGGGTACTGCCAAAAAGAAATTCATCTGGACACCAGAATATGACATGAATTTCCAATTATTAAAACAAAATTTGATTGAAGCACCTATCTTGCAATACCCTAATAATAACAGGTGCTACAAGCTTGAGTCAGATGCCAGTGACACCGCCATTGGCGCAGTCCTGCGAATCTGCCAGCCAGGGCAGCAAGACTTCCTGCCAGCATGTTACAAAAGAATAAAACTAACTAATACTGAGCAGAGATGCCCAATACATAATAAGGAATTGCTAGCAATATACCACACATACAAGAAATGGAGATGTTACTTAGAAGGACATTTAAAGGTCTGAGTACTAACTGACCATAAATCCTTAATATATTTCAAAACTCAGAATGCACTCACATGGCAACAATTCAAATGGATTTCTGTAACAGTCCACATGTTATGGTGGTTTGCAGGCAGGGCTTATGTTGGCCAAGTGAAAAGACTGAAATGAGCTGGTCAAAGGATCAGAAGATGATGAAGAAGAACTAGTGCTACAGAGAAATGAGCTGAGATTTGCCAAATTAATTTGCCAAAGTGGGAAGATGTGGAATGTTTTGCCTTGGTTTAGTATTAAAATCATTAAGGAATTTGAATAGAAGTGTGGTTAAGACATTTATTTATTAAGTTCCTAGGATAGATAAAGGTATGTTGCTATGAGAGCTGGATACAAAGTTGTTTTGACGGGACGTTCTCCTTGAATTTTACAATATTTGTAAATATATGGGGAAAACTTTCAAGAGGTCCAGAAAGAAAATTTTAAATAGTATTCTACTATTTAAAAGGGTTTAGGTTGAATTCAGGAATAAATGGTGCCAGAATAATGGACCGGTTAACGCTTTGGTGCGTGAGGAGTTGTCAATTTGAGCGGTTTGAGCTGGGGAAATTAGTTTCTTAGTTGGATCCCGGTGGAACTTCATAAATGGTCTATTTCTGCGCTCTGCAGTCTTTGGTTGATTTCTGGCAGGTTTCCTGATGAAAATTATTGGTTGGAAGTCAAAAGCTTAAAGTATAAGCAAGGAAATATTGAATTAATACTTTAAGCTTTTGAGAAAGTAAGTATGTAAGCTTAAGTTATTATAAGAAAAATGAGCGGCAATGGTTTAAGCTTATGAATAAATTCATTTTAAAGGCGGAACCGTTGGGAAAAGGATAATATAAGAAGGTGGCTGGCTGGAAAGTTACAGGGTCTTTTGAAGGTCTTTTCAAAGTCTTTTGGAGGTCTTTCTGGGTCTTTGACGGGATCTTTCTGAGGCCTTCTGAGTTTCTTCCAAGAGGTTTTGGAAGCCCTTTGATCACCAGCAGGAGCTTGGTTGGACTGATACAACCCAAGATAATGGAGCAGGAGCCCAAGAATAAAAAGCTGGATCCTAAGCGCGGCGCCAGAGTCCAAGTTTAAGGAGCAGGCGTCCAAGTCTAAGGAGAATATGTCCAAGACTAAGGTGCAGGAGTCCAAGATATTGTTAGAGGACTCCAAGTATTGGCAAATCCAGATTATTTCCTTGATCCCCCGGGCCATATACCAGAAGATTTCTAAGGGGATCTTCCTTCTGAGAGTGAATAAAAGCCCATTTTGACCCATATATATATTTCTGAGATACATTTCCCCTTAATAGAGAATGACAACCCCTTTCAGACAGTCCCTGGCTACAATCCAGGACACACTTGGGGACTGGTGAACAGGAACACCACAATGTCCTTGCTGGAACAGCTTAACTTGGAAATCCAATACAAAAAGGTGGCAGAGCTGGTCACGGCTGATGCTCTCTCTAGACTATGCCAGCCTAGAGAGGATCACCCAGACCACCTGGACCCTGACTGGCCAAACCTGTACAACACTGAGTAAAACCAAAGGGAAATACCCCTCAACACATCAACTAACCCACAATACATTAGTAAGGAACAAAAAGCATTTCCATGTATCAAATGGCACTGTATACCAAATCATTAACAACAAACATGTCCCGTGCATCCCACTTGCACAAAGAGTTGACACCATATTAAGACATCACCGCCTACTAGGACATACAAAGGCTAACAACCTATACCTCACATTAAAAGAGATAGTATGGTGGCCCAACCTCAAACAGGATATAGTTGATGCTCTTAAAAAGTGCACAGTGTGCGAGAAATACACCAGTACAAAGGCTCCTCAGCCAACAATCAACCCAGTACCAGACCCTGAACCATTCAAGGTTTGGGGACTGGGCATAGTGGGCCCCTTCCCAGAAACAAAAAAACCAACATTTCTTAATTGTAGCTATCAACTTTGGTACATGCTGGCCTATCTGCTGGGCAAGAAAGGATCACAAGGCAGAAACAATAAATTGATTCATTAACAAAGCAATCATAGCTAACTACGGTACTCCAGACTACATCATAACTGATGGAGCAAGAGAGTTTCCAGGTCACGTAGTAAACAACAACCTAAAAGAAAATAACATCAAACATTTCACAACCTCGCCCTACAGGCCACAGGCCAACAACAGAGTTGAACGCCTAAACGGCAGCCTTATCAGAACCCTCAAGAAAATAATGGATGGCAAAGCCAAAGACACATGGCCACTATACGTGAAACATGCATCACTAGTATCCCAAGTCTGCACCAATCAAGGGACAGGCTATTCACCGTTTGAACTAAAATACAGGTACAAACCGGAAATAATCACCCGCAACAAACAGCCATACATAAAGATCCCCCCGGGGAAACCTCTCACAGTAGAACAGATACCAAATCTAAAACACATCCGCCTCAAAGCTAAAATAGCAGAAATAAAGAGGCTCAAGACACAAAAGGTAACCTCCACAGAGGAGCCACTTCCCATCAACTCCCCCATCTGGATTCTAGCTGGCAACAGAAAGAAACTAGACTCAGTACACCAGGGACCAGGAAGAGTCATCAAATACAGACCAGAACACAACACCTACCTAGTAAAATTCCAAGGTGCCAAAACCCCAATCATCAAGAAAAACCACAGTACCTGTCTCCGCCTCAGTAAAGGAGGGCACTCAACCAGACTGGTTCCAACTAGTAAGCAACTCCAAGAGCATCAGGCAGCAGCTGTGAAAACAAAGCCCCCTCCTGATGCATCAGAGTAACCCCTTAAGGGGGGTGTCAAGGGTCTGGATAAACAAGCATTCTGGCTACCGCCAACCTACTTAATATCCAGCCATTTTCTGATTTGGTCCCCTTCCAATATACTGTTTGACATACTGAGAATGGTAACCAAGTAATATCACATGACTGTCCAAGTATCCAGTGGCTTGAACCCATCCCAGCATGACCAACCCCTAGGTTCAATCCAACTAAATCCCTGCCACAGTCAAGTCTATATAAGTCTAAAGGATTATCCAATAAAAGATACTTCTCTTCTTTCTTAATTCCATATTTGAAGCTTCCCCAAAAGACGCTCCTTATCACTGGTAGCAGCTACAGTTTTTTGACCACGCCCATGAAAGAGAAAATGACTGACCAAAACCTGCCCACCTTATCTTATGTACTCAACCAGGCCACATCCCAGGAGACCTGGAAAACAAACTTCAGCACCCACAACATTGACAAAGATATACCTAGTGGATCACTGTATTTGAAGGTCTGGCCATGCCCAAAGCATGCACTAAATTGTTCAATACAGTTGCTCTCTTCAACCACAAACACACAACCACCTATCACTGTCACAGTAGGTTCCATAATGCCGGGTATTGTCCATCCAAGTAAGAAGGCACGGAAGGCCGGAAAACCTATATCAAAATTGACCAAGTTAACAGATTTAAACCAAACAACCAATTGAAAATGGGTCACAGCTGCTCCCATTTGCCAGCTGAAACCAGCTCCCCCTTGTAAACTGACGTTGATAAATTGACGTAATATGAGGGTCACCCAATATAAGCTCATTAATTGGCATGGTTGTCAGAAACTGGTCACGCAAGGGTTCTTTGCAACCTGGTCTAGATACTTGCTTGAAGATGCCAAAGAAATAGGAGATCAAGACTCAGGTGGTATTGCTTAGTCAATTTTTCTGTTATATATTGAATAATTTTCCCTGTTTCAACTCTAAGAGTTGAGTCCTTCTAAATTTACTCAATAAAAATCAATTATCCCAAGTTCTAATTTTAAATTTTAAAAATGCATCCTGTGCTTGGGTTGTTGCAGTATATCCCGTACAATCTGATTCTGAACAGAATCATTTCACGAAGATGGGGCCCAGCATCCAGAACTTTGTTGTAGGCACCGCAAAATGTTAATTTCATGCCAGCCAATTTTGTAGCTCCTCCCCCCATTCTGAAAAATGAAAATTGTGTCACTTCTCAATGCCCAGAATTCTACGCTGAAGATGCATTGATGCTTTCCCAGGTCCTTTATCTTGGTTTACTCTGGTTAGGATTGATTGTTCTACTTAATCCTGGAGTTTCAATTAGAAATTTCACAAAAAGATATTTAAAGCCACATTGGTGGTTAATCATCAATCCTATGTGGATTTGGGTGGTAATTCCCCATCATTTATAAACAGCTTTATATTAT